>JAXCEF010000092.1:0-154044 GCA_037178605.1 Colletotrichum euphorbiae
AGTAAGAACTTCCTAAAGACCTCGAATTTATGCGCGAACGTATGCGCAAATACGCTAATAAGAAAAGAGTTAAGGAACCAACTCTAAAGGATAGAGATAGTATCTATCTCACTTGATAAAACATTAATCTAAATAACTAAGCGATAAATTAGACTATAAAAAACTTAAACTATTTTAAATTGATAAAAAGCTATTAGATGTTAGTTATAAACTCTTACTACTAGATACTATAAAGTGCTATCTAATCTTTTATATTTTACTTCTCAAACTAGTACTATAAGGATGAAAAATAAACAACCTCATTATTATAGAATTACATAAACTAGAATATAAAATGAAGCGAATTATTAACTATATTAAAGATAAGAATAAAACCTAGTACCTTATTAAGTGGAAAGGGTATAGATATGAGGATAATATATAGGAACTAACTATAAATCTCAAGTACGCATAAGAATAACTCCGTATATATTGGGAATAGCAAATACTAAATAAATTATAAGTAAAACCCGCACCTAAGTGAATATATAAAAGTAAAACTTAACTTATTTAACCCTAACTAATAATTAGATTAATATAATAAGACTAACTATAAGATGCTAACCTATTTATATAACTAGGGATATTAATAAACTAGGATACCTCACCTAATAAGAAGTTTGGGGTACTAGGATTCTAATTCCCTAGGACTATATCTAAATCTACTATACTAAACCTACCTATAGACTAAGCCCCTAATACGGGAGAAACCACTAGTTCCTCCTCAGTAACTTCATAACCTTTATAAAATACTATCCTCTTGTGCTTTCTTAAATGGTCTAGCTGCGCTATAGACTTATCTAACTTAGCCTGCGCAGCATATAGGGTAGTAGCCTTTTTATATAATACCTCCTCCTCTGCTACTTTAGTATCCTCTAGATAAGTAGCCTCATTTAGTAATTAGTTAACTAAGAAATAAGTTAGTAAAATAAGAAAACACTAGTATAGTAATAAATATGTATAGGCATAAACTGCATCCGCTACTATATTATATAATCGCCCCAAGTAAGTATACTTACCAGAAACTTCACCTCTAGAAAGAAGCTTATAATATTTTCCTATTAAACAATAATATAAATAAGGTACATTAATAATAATACTAAACTTAGTAATATAAAGTATATAGTTATAATAGTAAAGAGTAGAGGTAGAATTTGAATTTAATTTTTAAACGCGACCTAATATAGTATTAGTATTATAGGTAAAATTAGGATATATAATTAATAGATCCCCAACCTAGGACTAATGACCTATTTATATTAGGTCTTGAGGATAAGACCTTTAGAGAGGGAACCTAATATTATAACCTATTATATAAGGATAATAGCTACTTAACCTACTTAGGCGTTAGACGGCTAGGATAAGATATTTATATTATAGGATCATGGGGATACTAGGGATACCTATAGAAGAGAAGAACTATAGTATCTGTTATATAATAATAAGATAAGGAGTAATTAGTAGAGTATAGCGGGAAGCGCTTAGTAATTAGTTAGCTTTGCTAACTAATTGCGATTACTAATGTATAGAGGTAATTACCTAATAGCAGGACTAGGGACTATTTGGGACTTATATATAGTATGGACTTAGGACTCCTAAGAACAGACTTTTATAGCTCTTTAGCAATTAACTTCGTGATTACTCTAATAGGTTTTCTTAGCTTTATCTTATACTACAACCCCTTATGAGAACTATAACTAATTACTATACTCCTTGAACCCTAAGATTTATTTAGCAACATAGCCTAGCAAGACTATACTGTCAACCTAGCATCATCCCTCAGCTTCTGTTAGCAGAACCCTACTGTTGGATAGCTGACTGTAATGCTAGTAATCTAAGCTCCTTCTTATATACTACCTTAAGAGGCCTAAAAACTAACTAATTAGGTAGCTAAAGGATATATAATATATATACTAGTAAGAATAGTAAGTATATCTTATTTCTAAAGTATATATATATAAAAGTAATAGTCTTATAGCTTCTATAACTATCTAAGATTAATAATCTAACTTCTGAGGGGTCTTCTAGCTAGGTTGAAGGGATGAAGGCCTCTATTAACTACTTAATAGCTATAGAGTTAGAAGTCCACCCGTTTTCTATTACTATAATCTTCTAGGATTTATATAGCGTTAGATCTAGAGGGAACTACTACTACTAGATACTCTTACCCTTATATATAATAAGTCGAGGTAGTGCCTTACTAGTTATAGAGATATACTTAATTAGAGATATCTAAGCATATAATCTAGGCTATTTCTTACAGATAGAATAAGTTTCTAATAATCTAAGAATAAGTCTATTTAATCCTCTGCCTTCTAGAATGCTAGTCTCATCTATATTATATCAATTAGAGGCCTTAATAGCTATAATCTTAGGTATAGTGAGGTATTTAAACTATTACCTAATTATATTAGTTGAGGCTCTATTAATACGCTAGGAGTTAATTGCTCTACTTATCTAAACCCTTATAGATAGGTTTCTCTTAATTAAAAGACTACACCTAGTTCTTCCCAAGAGGCTGAGAGTCTCCATGGACCTAAAGGATGCGTTTAGCAAAGTCCTTAAGTTATTAATAGGTTAGAGGTAGGCCTAGGGCAGCCTGGATTTGAACCTATTTAGCTAGATAACTTTCTTAGCTTATAGAAAGTCTTTGCAGATCTGAAAAGGCTATATCTCATGCTTGATAACCCTTTATATGACTTTTTAGTATTAATTGTGGTATACCCCATTTAAGTGCAGCTTTTTTTAATGCTAGTACTATCTGCAATAGCTTTAAGAGCCTAGTTAATATTATCTTCAGTATATTGAGGCATCTTAATCAAAAGAAGATATAGATGAAAGATGACGGCGATTAAAGTAAAATTGGTGAAGTTATGGAAGATTGAAGTTGGTGGTTATCATGGCGGTGAGGCATTTTTGGGGTGGCCAAATGTGGGGGGTAGCCAAAAATAGGTGTGGGACGTTATTGTGCATAACGAAAATTCCGCTTTCTCTTGTATATGAACCTTCAAGACCTTACTATCCCCGCCCAAGTGACGCAACTAATTGTGACGCAACTAATTCGGGGCTAGTATCTAGTGGCTATTTGTATCTGGCCCAACTTACATTCTCTTTGACATTATTGAGCGTCAGCTCTCACTAGATAGGGGGACTGATCTGCCAATTACGCCCACCGAACCACACATATGATGACTCCCGAGTCAATATTGAATGTTTCTCGGTATTAGATTTGTCACGAACAAACAAGCTATAAATACATACTTAGCCAAATCGTTGGTTGATTTGCATTCCAAGGGTTGACATGTCATTCCCTAGTGAGACCAGTGTTTGGGACGTTCATTCAAGTGGTAGAATGGGGGGTGACGTCGAAATTATCTCAAAGGCATTGGTGTAGGGCAAGACTCATGCCTTCAGAACATCATTACGGGCTCCAATTTAACGAGCTCAGGGTGCTTGGATTCTCTTTTCTCATGAGAGAGCCATTGTACTGCTATAATGGCCAACCTCTCATGCGAATTCAGAGGTTCTAAGCTGGACTTAATTGTGGCTTTGTTTTTACTTATATGTGGCAACCGTGATATCGAGATCACTGTCACTCTCTTGCTTACGTCCATTTTATTCTTTCTGTCTTGGGGGAAAAACTAGGCGTAAATGAAAAAGAAAAAAAAACGGTAGGGCGCCTTAGAACTACTTCTGACTGCCAATGCCTGCGCGGGTCGCGCACATCGGTGGATGTGAGGTTTGCACCAAGTAATCAACCTATCCACCCACTCAATTGACCATATAGGTACGTCTACTAACATTTTTGATGATTTACAGTCTTCAAAGCTGAGTTCAAAGTCTCGGAGTTACATAAAGTCTGCTTCTGCCAGATCAGTATAGAAGGTGGGAGGTTTTAGGTCAAGGGTTAAGGACGTCGCGTGGACGCACACGAATAATGGCAAAAGTCCGCCTTTCCCATCACAGCATCAGACTGCAAAAGCTATCTACTCAATCTAGATGAACTGCATAATTTTCAGTGGTTTCTAGCTTGAGGTAAAAGCTGCCTGTGAGCAATGTTATGGGGCCAAGCTGCAATCAAGCTCACAATATTGAATGAATCGTTAGCCGTGAAAGGATCATCTGGAGAGATAGCCTTGGAAAATAACCGAACAATATTCTGACATAATTTTTGAAGCAAAGGAAGTGATTGCTATGGTCAGATAGTATTGTTAAAGTGATGAAGGTCAATACCTAACTTGATGAGAGGACGGGAGTACTACATGTGAGAAATTGAGAGCTGCACAGTACATCACATCTGTATTGTAAACTTGGTAAATTACCGTGGACATGGCGCCAGCAACAACTTATCGTCGAATCAATTTCTATCCTTTGGCACTAAGACGGTAGCGAACCCGACGAAAGGGAATCTCAGGGAGCTGATTACCTTACTCCAAGCTCGTAAGTAAACATTGCCGTCTGCACCGGCCACAGTATATGATGGAAAATAATCGGGTTTCTTTCGGAGTAAATCCCGTGCAACCCCACATGACGTTGTCATGTCAGTCACTTCTGCGTAGGTTATGATCTGGCGACGATGACGCCTCCAATTGCTCACACGTTCCGAGGAGCACATTAGATAGGCATTCAATCCAACGCATCGCGTCTCACGACCGTCTGGTCCTTGAGTTTCAGACCTGTTTTCACAACTCAAAGTCTATCTCGCGTTGGAAAAAGAGATCTCATCTTCGAGAGAACAATGCGACCCTCGTAAAACGATTTCAAAAGACTAATGGGGCCCCCAAGCAAAATGCGCAACATGACACCCCTTTTGAAAACGAAATTGGGTTAGGAGCAAACTTTATAACCGTGCTTGCCGCCCCATCGAGCTTTACTACCTACATATCAAAGTCTTTTTTCTTAACCGCGCTGAGCCCCAGCTTCGTCTCCGTTAGTCAGGGGATACGGTTTACCGAAAGTCATCATCCATGTCTCATCAAGCATGTTCGATAGGGGTGAAGCCTCGCCCAAGTCGTATATCTCATGATTTTTTCAAGTCGTACCCTATGTACACACACCCTGTTCCATGTCAGGCCGAAGCCATTCCCTTGCCATTGCCCTCCACTTCCCCATCCCTGACACCATCAAAAATCCCTCCAAATCGTCTCACGCGGTGTGTGCCACCAAAGTTGGGTTGTCGGGTTCAAGTAAGAATTCAGATTGATTACCCACGTAACAAATAAAGGAGCGTATCGATTTAGTTCCCCAAAGCCATCCTTCCCTTGATTGATCGTTGTCTCCGAAAGAACGCCGACTCAATTCCCTGCGCAAAGTGACACGTCAACTCGTTGTTCAATCAACTTTTCTCGCGGGAACGGCAAGGGGTAGGTTTGCAGCTCCAGCCGGCTTCGGCGGAGGGGCGACGCCAGGCTTCGGCGGCGTTCCGGGCTTTGGGCCCTGAGCACCGCCGATGAGAGCACCAGCCACGATGGCTCCTGCGGAAACCGGGGCCGGGTTATTGGGATTGGAACCCTTCTGGGGACCGGCCGGCCGAGGGGCGTTGGCTGGCGGTGGCTGATTAGATGCTGGCGCATTGCCCGGCTTGGGCTTAGCGCCGGCAGCAACACCAGCAGCAGCACCACCACCCAGAGCCCCGACCGCCACGGCCCCAGCTGGGACGGGAGCAGGTTGATTGGATTGGTTACTGGTGTTTGGTTTACCTTGTGAGGCACCGGCTGCCACGGCACCAGCGTTGACAGCACCGGCAGACGCCTTCTTGGGACCGGTAGCTGGAGTTGCCGCTGGAGGCGCGGCGGGAGGGGGGGGAGCGCCCTGAGGCGTAGCGGCAGGCCGGGGCGCGGCGCTGGCCCTCGCAGGCGGAGGCGACGCCTTCGGGGGGGGGGCGGCCGCCTTCGCCTTTTTAGCCTTCTTGTTCTTGTTGTTGTTGTTGTTGTTGTTCTTGTTGTTGTTGTTGTTCTTCGGCTTCCTGGCTTGTTGGTTGGCCTGGGTGAGGAGTCCCACGATCCCCTGGGCCTTTTTCCCACCCCCCCTCTTGCCAGCCTTCGCATTGTTGGCCTGGTTTTTACCCTTAGGCGCTCTCCTGACAAGGGCTTCGGGCTGTCGCGACTGAAGCTCGACCTCCCCGCCTCGCTCGACCAAGACAGCGTTCTGCTGCTCAACAGCAGCCACTTCGCCAACCTCATTGCCGCCGAGTTGGGGCACATCGGCCTTGGACCCAAGTTCGCTAGTGCAAGTTAAGTCAGTGTTTTCCTGATTGTAAGTACGCAGGAAACTTTCGCGTGTGCGTACTTGAAGTCTCTCTCGGCTACATCCGTTCCGGCAGGGGCACCATTGATGCCAACGAGGAGGGCTGAGGCGAGCAGGAGAAGCGTGGTTGAGAACCTCATCTTGAATGAGTAAACCGAATGGTGAGTGATAATGAAAGATGCAAGTGTCCTAACCAAGTCAGGATTCGCACGGAGTGAGAGTACTTTGCTCGTATCTGCAATGCCTAGGGGTGGGTGTTAACTGAGGAACCGGCCTGGCCTCCTAACTCTGACCATGGGCTGGACCATCCCCCTTTAGTACTTTTCCGTGGGAGGCCGCGACCTGTAGATGAAGTCAAGGATCTTCATTTCTCGTCCAAACCTTGAGCGAAGTCGTCGACATTGTCCCAACACTCGCGCCTGCGTCTCGATTGGTCGCGATTTCAGATTAAAATTCGCCGGAAAGACGACGCGCGAGTCTCTGAAACCAATGATCGCAAGTCCGTAGAGACATCTACCAGAGTTCACCGGTTGTCAGTGCCCGACCGCCCCGCGCTCTACGCATATAGCCGGATCGACGAAGACGGGGGTGGAGCCTTGGATTGTAGTCTGCGATGGATCACCATCGACGAAGGCATTTCCCTGCGTCGCACAATATCCTGACTTATTCGGGCGAAGTGGCGTTTCGATGTGGTGTTTCGTTGGTGGAGGCACTTCTCGTCTGATGTCCGACTCCAGGCAAACTACTGCAGGAGGACGCGAGAGATATCAATTCGTCCGATCAAACGCCGTTTCAGTCCCCCTCTATTGGTTGTGTGCCTGGAAGCGTCTTTCTTACTTCAGTATACTCTTCGGCAAGCAGAGTCCTGTCGTAAGCTTACCTACGCGGAATAATGCCAGCAACAAGGGCCTGCAGGCAAGGGATGGTTGTCGTCCTCGAAGGACAACCTGGCGGTTCGACCTCACCTGATGCAGGCTGGAGGCTTCGGTAACCTTACACTCTCGACCTTTCCCTGATTCTGACGATAGTTCAAGTAAAGTTGTGTTAGTTCCACCTCGAAAACGTTTTGAAAATCCGAGGGCCGCACTGCGCGGCCCTTGGTTGGCCACCTGCAGGCTGGGAAGGTATTCATCGTCTGGTGAGATAACTAAACTTCTCAGCCCATGCCTGTAGAAAACCGTATTCGCCCGGATCCAATTCATCCAAGAATCCACGTTTTCGTAAGAGGAGAACGAAGATTCAGGGGGGTCGTAGTTGGGTTAGCTTGCGGCTCTGCACCAAAGTTTTTCCTATGCTCACGCAATGCAAATCTGCGTCACAAGCGAGGCAAAAATAACGCCGCCTACGAGAAGCGACTCGCTGAACGCGATGTTGATCAACTGTAGCGGCGGTGCTTCCTTGAACGTCAATTCGCTCCCACGACAGTGACAGCTGACGTGTGGAACACGCCGTATGGGGCTTCAGATGGCGTCGAGATGAGAGTAGCATCTCGTCGCGGACAGGAGACAGTCAGATGACAAGACTGGGCGCTCATTCTTGTTCTCATGCGGCGGGTTTGGCAGTTCCATTCGCAGTTGAGACGGCACAGCGGCGGCTTCCCACGGACGTGCCTCGGAGACCAGCAGAAGATCGCACGAGCGCGAGTGGCCCAGTTGCATGACGGGCGCCCAGGGCAGGCATGGCTCGACTTCATGTGCCCGGAGGCGATCACCCAAGACGCTGGGAAGCGACCCACCGGGATCGACGTCGAGCGAGAATCGTTTCAAGCGCCTGATCGAATGAGAGGTGGTGGCAAGTCTGGCTGAGTATCGCAGTGTTGCTTGCGGAGGCGGGATATTTGGGGGTAGTGCCAGAGTCATTGGCCGCTGGGAGGCGGCTGTGTGATGCGAGACAGGTAAATCAGCGTATCGGAAGACTGGACGTTCTCGGGCGGATATGCAGGTACAGCGAAGTCTGCCTCGTTTTCTGGCATTCTCGTCCGATGGGGCGGCTGCCCAAAGACAGAGTTTGCGAGATGTCGCAGATGGCTTTCGGTTTTAGACTTCTTGAGGAGAACAATCCGGCAATGCCAATAAGCTGACTTGCCCTAACATGAATGGCCGCGAGAACGAATCCGCGCGAAAGCCATGTCCGCGCAGAAACAGATTCCTCGCAAGGGACTCGTCGCAGCACCGGCGAGAATTCTGGGAGCAGGCCTACCTACACAGCCCATCATGCACATCTTGCCGTAATTCTGGCTAGATATACCCCGGTAGATGACGCTTTTTTTTGGAGCCGACTTCCGTACGAGAACGGACCGCGGTCTGCCAATCGGATTCGCAGAAGTTACCACGCTAGTGAACGATGAGAGAGGCTCGAGAATGAGAGCACACTGACGAAGCCGGGCAGTGAGAAATCTGGCAGCTGGACTAGGACAAGCTATTAGGCAGTTGAAATGAGCTGATCGCACCATGCTACCGAGCGGTAGCCTATGACAAGAAGAATGGAAACATCGTGGAAATGAAGCCATCGTCATCTCCAGGTTAAGTTTCGGACGACTTACATAAGCAGACAGAGCTCGATTTGCTTCAGGTCCTGACCTGAGACCCGCATATTCTGATACACCGGAGTATCAAAATACCGATCCGGCTTCCCCCGGTGTTCTGCCGAGATGTGGGGGCCGTCGGGTCCCCAGGTACCTAAGGTAGGTACGCCCGTCCGCGAGTACGTATCGGTCCCCGTCAACAGAGTGGAGTTTCCCCCGCCGGCCACCCGGCACACCGGCGATTTCTTCCCCGCGCGAACACTTCTACATCCTCCGCAAAAAGCACAGAGGTGGGCTCACTCGGAAGGCTCCGCGGTGTACAGTAAGGAAAGATCTCCAAGCACAGTTGAGGGGAAATATCACCCCGCCTGCTGGTCTTCTGCATGTAGCCGAGCCAGTCCTCAATTGTCTACGTCATGACTTTCCTCTGCCGAGCTCTTATCGAAATGAGCTGCCTCACTGGGAGGGGGAAGATGCTATCAATCCGAGAAGATAAAGGCCCCAAGAGTCCTGGGCGTTGCTTATCGTCCGGTTTGCCGTCATCGGTGCCGCGTTGTAGGCGACGCTAAACATCACGCGATGCATCAGTAAACGGTGCTAAATATGCAGATAATGGTGACCTTGACCGGGATGTGAAAGCAATATATATCAGACCAGACGTCCAAGGCCATTCAATGTCGGTGCCAGACAGGCAAGCTGGTAAGCATCTTCAGACGTCGAGTTAAATCGGATTTGGAGGCTGGGCAACTTTCTCCCTTGCCCATACGCTCTCCAACATGGCTGTGCGACGGTCATTTATGGCCGAGGTCTTGTTAATCTGGCTGAGGGTCGCTAGCATAGTAAGTTGTCTGACTGGTATGTGTCCGTCCAGTCAGCTTTCTCACGTGCGTGAATTGACTTTCGTCTCAGTCAAGGACACCCCGTTCCCAAGTCTCATTGATGTCACGATCGATGAATTGGCAGAAGGCCTGGAGAACGGCCTCTTCACGAGCGTTGACCTCGTACACGCCTATCTGGGTCGCATCAACCAAGTTAATAGCACGCTGAATGTCGTGACGGAAGTGAACCCCGATGCCCTTTCCATCGCATCCGACTTGGATGCTCAGCGGGCCAATGGCACGATCAAGGGCCCCCTCCACGGGATCCCTATCCTTATCAAGAACAACATCGCGACTGCTGATCAGATGAACAATACCGCAGGCTCATGGGCGCTTTTGGGAGCCAAGGTGCCGCAAGATAGCTTCATGGCGAAGAAGCTTCGCGAAGCTGGTGCCATCATCCTCGGTAAGACGAACGTGAGCCAATGGGCCAACTACAGAAGCAACAACACCAGCAACGGATGGTCTGCCTATGGTGGCCAAGTTTACGCTGCCTACTACCCTCGGCAAGATCCTAGTGGAAGTTCTAGCGGCAGCGGAGTTGCCTCAGACTTGGGTCTTGCCCTTGCTTCATTGGGCACGGAGGTGAGTTGAACTCATGAGATTCTCTCGAGACGGGGCTAAAGGGGAAGTAGACCGATGGTTCAATCGTATCACCATCTCAGCGGAACAACCTGGTCGGTATTAAGCCCACTGTCGGTCTCACATCCAGACACCTGGTGATCCCAATCAGCGAGCACCAAGATACTATCGGGCCAATGGCTCGAACGGTCAAGGATGCAGCATACATACTCCACGCCATCGCCGGCGCAGATTCCAACGACAATTACACGTCGGCAATCCCCAACAAGGGCGAGATTCCCAACTACCCAGCCGCCTGCGACATGTACGCTCTCCGAGGTGCCCGCATCGGCATCCCGCGCAACGCCATCGAGGTATTCTCCGACAACACGACCGGGACAGAAACCGACGCTTTCGAGAAAGCCCTAGATGTCTTTAGAACAGCAGGAGCGACACTCGTCGACAACGCCAACTTCACCGCAGCGCGGCAACTGGCGCAGTCCAAGTCGGAAACGATCGTTCTGAACGCCGACTTCATCACCAATTTGGCTGCCTACCTCGCTGGGCTGACTTACAACCCGAACAACCTGACATCGCTCGCCGACGTGCGCCAGTTCACGCAATCATACGAGCTCGAGGACTACCCCGATCGTAACACGGCTATTTGGGATGAGGCTCTCGACGAGCAAGGCTTCAACAACACCGATCCTCGGTTCTGGGCAGCATTGCAAGAGAGCGAGTATCTTGGCGGGGAAGGAGGATTGTTGGGCACGTTGAAGAGGCACGATCTCGATGCGGTGATACTGCCGACGAGTTTCTCAAGCACCTGGGCTGCGATTGTTGGAGCGCCCGTTGTGACTGTTCCGCTTGGGTTCTACCCGGCGAATGCGACGGTCGCCATGAACCGGAGGGGCAACCTGGTGGACACTGGACCACACGTTCCGTAAGTCTCGCGGTTCTCACATATGTCGAGGGAACATTCTACTGACCGGTCTCAGTTTCGGTATCAGTTTTCTCGGTGCCAAGTTTCAGGAGGCGAAGCTCATTGGGCTGGCATATGCTTATGAGCAGAGGACGTTGACCAGATCCAAGGTGCAGCCATACATGACACCCAACATTGAGATTGGCGATTATGCAGGGTATTGAAGGCTGCAAATTGATTCGAGCGGAACAGGAAAGATGATACTGTTACTGCCCATGAATGGGTCAATTCTGCTGTATACTGATGGCGCCATGGCATCACGTGGAGAATATACTTCAGCTCAGCGCCTGAACTCACGAGGCCTAGGATTCAAAGGCACGAGAGGTTTCGAGACAACTTGATTGATATCCAGCCCCTCGTACAACGACTTGGCCTGAAAGCTCTGGTTGCCCATGAAGATAGTTGATCTAGACGTTGTGCGCCAGGTGTGTCGACCTGCTACTAACCAGACGTTGCCAACGTCTTGACGGAATTGGGATTGCTTCGTCGTCCTCAAAGCAGCGCAGGAAGAAATGTTCGTGCACCACGGAGCTTCCTCGGAGAGATTCTCGTGAGAACATCCGGAGCCCTTGACTGGAATGGTGTCTCAATGGAACAAATGAGACATAATGTCTCAGCACCTCGGAAGGCAAGGCGAGCGTTCCGGTGACGGATTGAAGTACCGTGGCACGATGAAGGCCAAAAGAAAAGCCAAATCAACACCGGTGGGAAAAAGAAATCCTAGCACGACCTGGTTTCGATCCAGGGACCTCTGGGTTATGAGCCCAGCGCTCTACCCCTGAGCTACCGTGCTGAGGTACTGCCTATTGGGGAAACTCTGTCATTCTTGGACTTGTAAATCTCTGCAAATTTGTGAGTCATCGTGGTGGGTGTAATTCACCAAGCCAAACCCCCACACAAGAGGGTGCCAATTTGCGGCCGCAAAGCCGACAATATCCGAAACATCAACACAAAATCGTCACACAACAAAAACCTCACATGAAATTTTGGTATGATTCATCAGGTTTGGTCTAGATTGGGATATCTATGGAACGACTGGGCGGACCCACACGCCGTGGTATATTCGCAAGACATGATACTCATTGAACGACGGTAAAACAACACGCACTCTCTCCGCCGATCCGCTTACAGCAGCCACGAAAGGAACACTCTGTAGAACCATCCGCCGCGGGTCTCCTTTCCACCGCGCGCCTCCTGCTCGGCAGCCTGGCGGGCGAGGAACTCCTCCTCCTCGCGGTCGATGATGTCCTTGCCGGTGTAGAAGTCGGCCTCGTGGGGCTTGACGCCGCGGGTCTTGTAGTAAAACTTGTGGCCGAAGATGAGGATGAGGTAGAGGGGGATGCCGAGGTATCCGGTGATGAAGGTCTTGTACTTCTCCTTGCCGAAGTCGCCGCCGGTGAAGACGTCGTAGTTCTTGGTGATGGCGACGATGCAGCAGAGGAAGAGGGCGCCGTAGGATCCCCAGATGCCGAAGGGGGCGACGTAGGGCATGATTTCGTCGGGGATGTTCTGGGCGACGCGGGCCTTCATCCACCAGATATGCGTGACGAGGATGGAGATCCATGTCAGGAGACCGAAGATGGTGGTCAGGTTGACAAAGTAGCCAAAGATCTTGGTCGAGTCGTTGGAGACGTTCATGAAGGCCAGCAGGGCGAACATGGCAGAGAACCCGAGGGCGTAGATGGGGACGCCGCGCTTGTCGGTGCGCTTGAAGATGGCGGGGGCAGCGCCGTCGGAAGCAAGACCGTAAAGGGTTCTGCTGGCAATATACAAGTCGGAGTTGGAGGCGGAGAAGACAAAGACGCAGATGCAGGCATTGATGATGTGAGGCACGACCTTGACACCGGCGACCGTAGCAGCAACGACGAACGGAGAGGCAGAGGCACCGGTCTGGGCCTTGGTGGCGAAAGCGAGTTCGTTGGAGTTGTACGGGACGAGCATGCCGATGAGGAGGACACTGAGGCAGTAGAAGAAGAGGATGCGGTAGAAGGTCAGCTTGATGGCGCGAGGAACCGTCTTGCGGGGGTTCTGGGCTTCGGCGACGGTGACACCGACGAGCTCGGTACCCAGGTAGGCGAAGGTGGCGTTCACCATGCAGGACCAGAAACCGAAGAAGCGGCCAGCATTCCCAGTGTCGATGTACTCCCTGAAAGCACTGAAACCTCGTTAGTTTTCTTTGGGCTGATTGATGAGATAGATCGTCCGAGGAAGCGTGAACTTACCCAGGGTTCTTCCAGTAGCGGAAGCCAGTTGCTTCGCCGTTGGGGCCTCCACCACAAACCAGGATGAGCGAGAAGAGCATGATTCCGATGATGGTGATGACCTTGAAACTTGACAGCCAGAACTCAAACTCTCCGAAGAACTTGATGCCAAAGTAGTTGATGCAGACGATAACGATCAAGAAAATTGCGATGAAGACACCGGGGTTCACACGATCGCGGTCAACCCAAAATTGGATGGTAAGGGCCGCGGCAGTGAGTTGGTTAGGCGTGACGATGATGTACTTGAACCAATAACTGTTGCGCGATACAATTAGCACAAGGTTCAGACGGGCAGGACACCGGTGCAACTCACGTCCAGCCGAGCGCAAAACCAAGAGAGGGGTCACAGAATCTCGAGGCGTATCCGGTGAAACCAGCAGAAATGGGCAGCCAAGCAGCCATTTCACCGAGGCCAGCCATGACGAGGAAGACGATAAAACCGACGACAGTGTACGAGATGAAGACGGAGCCCGGTCCGGCCTGCGCAAGGGCCTTTCCGGTACCAATGATGAGACCAGTTCCGATGGCACCACCGATGGCAATCATGGTGATGTGACGCGCCTTGAGGCCGCGGTGCAGCGACGTCTCAGCGCTGGTCTCGAAACCGCGGATGTGGACATTCTCGGTGTCGTCGTAGGTCTTGGTAGCGTAAGCCGTCTTCTCGGGGTCGTGCGGGCCCTCGGAAGAGGAAGCCCGCTTGACGAGGCCTTCGCCCGCCTGCATGGTTGCTGCGAGAACAAGTGGTCGGGTCGCTACTACACTTCGCACACGGAGGGGAGACTCTCGGCCTAGGAGGAAGGGGTATCAAAGAGAGGGTTGGCGGCAGACGAGAGCTCTGGGGGCGAGAAAGAGAGAGAGGTGTGAGGGAGAAGGAGTAGTTCGCGATGAAGATGGAGGGGGTCGGAGGTTCTTTAATCAAGTTCTGGGTGCCGCCCTCAACGGGACGGAAGACGGGGGGAGGGGACGGATGCGAACGAAGGTGCCGTGTGTGAGACGGAAGCAAAGCAGAGACGGAATTGATAGACAGAACGTAACGTAAGAGCTTGCAACCTGAGGACTGGAATCCGGCGAAGCACAGGCGTGTAAGAGCTCACACTCTCCATGTTCGCCTTGTAAGTTCGTGGGCTGGACCTGGCCTAGCTTGGCTTGGGGGTTGACGGAGCCTGGACTGATACTGCAGACTGGAGGCGAGGGCCTGCGCCAAGATAGACCCGTCCAGCGATCCCTGCAGACGCCGCCGCGATGTGTTGGGTTGAATGGTTGGACGGAGAGGTACCGCACGGTCCTTCTGACCTGTATGTATTACCATTGGGATATTAGCGTTGAGAGGCTGCTATCTTGTCTGATATCTTTGTGGATTGGGCATTTTCCCCATTATGGAGTCTATGTCCTGCACCGCATAGTGGCGTGGAGACTGGAGGCAGAGTGACAGGGAAGCCGCCCGCCGCGTGCGTGCGTGCGTGCGTAGATTCGTCTGTGATCTCAATCCGCTTCTCCATCTCTCTGACAGGGTCACCATCGGCCGAAGAAGGACTGGGACGGTGGGCATCGACCGCGAGGGGATGCCAATGGCAACGGGGTAGAGGGAACTCGGGAATGGCGTCTGCCACCACTAGACCGCTCTTGGAGACGGTATGGACAGGGGTTGAGGCGATGGACAGGATGGCAAGGCCAAGGCAGCTTTGTTTTCGGTGGCCGCGGTCGTGCTGGAGGGGAAGTGCAAAGCGGTCGAGCAAAACTTCAGTCGGTGATGACGATGGGATGCGCACCTGGCGTTATTCAGCCTTGGCGGGCATGATTGAAGGCAGCCCGTCGAACGTGAATACTGTAAAGCCCTCCGTACGAACTTGGTCGTGCGGGGATAGACGGCGAGCGCTGAGCAAAGCTGGGGCGGGGGGGATGGATGTTCATCAATGCAATAGCTTGAGGGACAGGTGATGTGGGCGAGAACTTTGCGATGAAAGTCACTCTTTAACGCCAAGTATCGTCAGTCGCCGAGTATGAGTCGTGAAAATACTGCTGGTCGGCAGTGGTCGCTGACTGCGCCCAGAGATCGCTCAGGTTCTCCGAGAAACCCCTGGCTGGTTGATGGGAAAAGTTGGGAAAAGCTTAGACGGGACAAGCACAACGGTGGCCGTCGAGGAAATGCACCCCTGGCCACGACGGGCAGCATCAGTGGTACCAAGAAAACACCAAGACAACGGCCAGATGCGAGGGCTTCCTTTGAAGGAGCCGGACGCGTCGATCTGCTCTGATGAAGGCTCGGCGCAACGCCCGCAAATGCGCGACAATTAGGCAGTTCGGTCATTTCACAACTCACATCAACGATGTGGCTGCATTCGACATTATACGGTAGGAGATCACCGGCACACATAAACAATTAGTAGCGTGTTGGACCAGACCGTTTAGACGAGGCGTTCCTTATCTCTGGGGCAAATTGGAAGGAAGGTTTTCCTCTCGCAGTTATCCCAATGTTTAAATAGTGGTCCCCAGAAACAAACAACCTTGTTATCTATGCCTTGTTTGGTGCCGTCAATGACGAAAATCTGCTCGTCATACTCGGGAATATCTCGTCAGCCTAGCTGGCTCATGCCACTACAGTCGATTTAGGAGAACAGTTGATTCTAAGGGCAGAAATCATGCGAGACCGCCACATTGCGCAACTTCTCCGTTTCTGAAGCGGGCGTGACCCGGATAAGGCTCTCCTCCACGTCGGCTCAGGACCACCACGACACCACCCCATCTTCATCCATGATCCAGCAACTCAGAGAGAGCCGAGAGACAGAGAGTATTCACGCGGTGGACACTTATTTGGGCAATCTGCGGGGACGCAGTTCACGGATCAGGTTGCTGGGAGAGCCTAGCGAGCAGGTGTCGCCTGGCAGGCGCACAAGACGCGATAGATATCGGCATGCCCGTTCATCCAGTGACAGTGACATTCATCTCAAATGTCACTGACACAAACGTCTCTGAGTCTTGAGAACGAACCATCCTGTTTGGAGCTTAGGCTACGGCTATCTGTCAACGTAGCCCTTCCGGGTCAACAGCAGCAGCTTCGGCTTTGGAAAACTGCCCTGGCGCTAGAGGCGTCCCCAAGGGGCTGAACTTGTCGGTTCTTGTGGTCTCATCCACCCGTAGCTAGGCGTCGCTTATTAACTGCCAGGCGGCAAAAAAACGCCCAGCACAGCTGAGGTGGGACGCGGGCTGGATGTCTGACTCTTCCCAGCCTCTCCCGGCTGTCTCACCGAAGAATGCCCTGGAGCTTCAGCTCATCTCATCATGGCGTTAAGCCCATGTGGGAGAGCCTCGCGTGTTGGCCTGATTGGGTAGCTCTGCGTCCATATACTGCAGAACCAGGGCGTTGAGCAATTTCGGCGAGTAACGACCGTCGTACGTACTCATTATGGGAAACTGTTAGGTGTTCAGCTGTTTGCGGCGCGTCTGCTGCATCAGCATCTGAGATTCCATTGTACGTTCTAGAAACGAGGAACTTGGTGCGTTTCACACCACCCACAGCTCCGCCACCATCTTCCCTGCTTTTTCCCTCCATCAACCACATCCTCAGCTTTGTCTCGTCCATTCAGAGAAGCCCTTCGTCTCCCCACCAAGACATTTATCTCTGACCCAAATAAGCAGGTCCTTATCTCCTCCGCAAGGCCCCCAGTTTCTAGTCAGTGTTTATAGTGGGCTTGGGGTCATGGATTTGGCCAAGCTTATCCTCGCCCGTTACTGCTCTTGGCTTAGACTACCGAAGGGTCAGGTCACCTTGGTTGGCTTAGGATGGCCTCGGGCAGATTGTCTCCTCTTTGAGTCTTGTCAAAAAGTCAATGGCCGTATTGTTATGTATGTACTGTATTTATGCCTAGTCCCTTCGGCTCCAACACGCGCTACAATATTCTGCGAAAAAGCTCATGGAACTAATGATTGTAGTAAAAGCCTCTCTCCAAAATCGACACAACTGCCCGCCTGTTTGATTTCACGAATTGTTTGGGCTGCTTTTGACGTGCGGGAGTCATTTCCAACGGGAGTGCTGCCCTGCCGTCTCCCACGTTCCAGCTTTATGGTTCGATTTTGCGCTGGCGCGGGCGCATCTCCTTCGGTTTAGGCAGACGGAAGTTTCCATTCCATCTCTACCTCTTTCTCTGGTACAGACTTCAGTACGAATACCCGTCGACGACCGGGAGCCCGTGACGGCCAACATGAAGACGTGGTGCAACGGTGGTCAGGGCCATCGCACATGCAGTAGGCCGGCATGCGGTGTCATCTCATCTACTGATGGCACCGACGGTTTCTTGGGAATTCAGGACTAGCCTTAACCAATGCCGACGTTTGCCAAGTGCACTGCCATGTTTACGAACATTCCTGACGCTTGCAGCTCGTGAAGCTAGGCAAAAAGATGCCTCTCAAAATGCTGTAGATACCCAGACGACCAAATGCTGTGAGATCTGGGATCTCGGGCGGGTCACCACCAGTCCTGGCCCCTCTACCAAGTACCAAGAGTCAGGGACCAGGGTTAATACCTTCACACGCGTCGGTGAGCGAACCCTTTCATCTGCGTTTCTGCTCAGGACGAATTGTCTCTAGTCACGGCAATGACTGACTGCGAGTACCGTCCAACCAGACGATGCCGTACGGCCTCCCGGAAAGATGTGCGCGTGTGTTGTGCCCAATTTCTCGGAGCCCCGAAATCGATAACGGTTTACGCTCCGGCATTGTTAGGCTGCTTTCTGGAGATTGAAGTTGCGCCATCTTGCTCCGCGTCAACCTCGCCAAGGAGTCCCAGATGAGGTATTTTCGCGGGCTTTCAGGCCATTCCTACCCTTCCTGCTCCATCTCATTCGTATGCGTGCCGCTTGGGATCCTTGGATACTCGAACATCGTCTTGGCCCGACTAGTCCGAGAGGGCATTTGGCAGGTTTTCCGCAGCAAGCGATACAGCCTGGACAGTGCTGAGCTATCCGTCCGAAGACTCGGGGGGGGTTTGTCCGCCAGATCTGCCTAACTGAAGCCACGAACATCATGATCATTCCCTCGTTCAGCTCTCGTCGTCCTTCCATCGTGTCTAGCTCGGGAGCTGCAACTTGGTGATGAGCTGATGCCAGCGGAGGTGGACAAGAGGTGTGCCAACTTGCTCCCATGTCGAACATCGTCCAGACCCCTTCGGCTAGCAGCGGCCAACAATCTTTTCTCATCCGACCGTCGAAGCTTGGCTTTGAATACAACCTCAAGACACCTTGTTGAGAATAATCCCCGTTCCTCACTAACATAGCGCCCTTCCATGCATTTTCTAGCGCTCCCGTCACTGTCGCCTCACGTCGATATCAACTCATACAGTCTCCCCGCCATCCTCTGAGCGCTTTGTGGACCGTACCCCAGTCCCCAGCATTTCCCCTCGCCGCCGTGAAGCTGTCGTTCCCCTCAAACTAGGCCCCAGACAGGGCGGTGCAATGCGAGACGATATTACAGCTTCTCACCACGGTCACTACATCCGCAAAGTATCTCGAAATGTCCACTGGCTCTCTCAAACCTGGTAAAAGGGACGCACAGCTGGGGAAATGGGGTACGGGTGGAATTGATGGCGTAAATTTCTCGTAAGAGGTTCGCACTTGGGGCGGAACCGCCCTGACGCTATTTTCCTCGTCGTAAGACGCATTGGCCGTCTAAAGGTCCCGTCTACATGTGCCGTCCATCCGAAAGGAAGACATTACGTGAAAACAAAGAGAAAAACATTGCAATGGCGAAAGAAAACCTGGGGTATGGGGTATGGGGTATGGGGTATGGAGGAGGGGGAGAGGGAGAGGGAAGACTCGTAGGCGATCATGCGCATGCTGCGGATAGCAGCTCGATACTCGATTCTCCCTGGACATACGAACACGAAGCGTCTAGTTTGCCAGGCGAACCACATCGCATTTTTAAATGTCAAAACGAAACAGTATCCCAGAATCCCTGTGCGGTCACCCTCAACTGAAGGTACATCACTAGAGTCTCTCGAACTCTGGGAGATGCCTAGTGTCTCAGCTGCTACCTCAATTTTCGTCGGCGTGCCAGGCTTCACTACTACGCCCAAGGAGCCTCAAATCCGAGATCGCGTAGGACAGTGCCTCACTGCGGACGACAGCTGCCGAGAAGATTCCCCTTCCCATAGTGTTCTTTTGGAGCGCATCCCATGCTCAGCTTCTCGGTCCTCCCTCTTTTCACCCGCTAACGTGCTGGGACGACGCGCCCATCAAAGCCTCTGGATTACTTGTAGAATCAATGCCGGCTAAGTCACCTGCATAGGACCTTACTTGCAGGGAACTTCATAGCAGCGTGTTGAATCAGATAGCTTAGAGGATCGTGGATGCGGATGATGAAGTATAAACTCAAGTCATCAGCATACAAGCCCCCTCGCGTTGTTGCGCTGATCCAATACGAAGGGAACACGTTGAATCTGCTGTAGATCTTCTGTCTGTCACTCACGATGTGTCCTGAATAAAGTGTATGTAATGCTGAGCTTGCATTAATCTGACAGCAACGCAACCATGGATACTTCGCAAATGAGAACCTAGACTTGACATGGAAATTGGAATCCTCTCAACCGGTGTACAACATTCCCGCAACACTGGCAGAAGTCAATGTCGACAGTATTCCCGCGAACAGAGCAGACACGGCCACCTTGGAGACATCTCCAGCGCGGCCAGGGGCGATCTGGGAGAGAACTCCTATCTGAGTACCGAGGGCACCAATGTTCCCGAAACCCTGTTTGTCAATTGCCATGTCAGCCTTGAAATCAAACATGTACCAGAATCAACTCACGCAACACGCATACGTAGCGATCAGTTTTGACCGAGGCGACATCGAGCTGTAGGGCTCGGCATTACTCGAGAGCGACTTGAAAGCGAGAAATTCGTTCGTGATTATCTTGATGCCGATGAGCTCTCCGACAACAAGCAGATCTTTGTTGGGAACACCCAGGCACCACGCCACAGGGTAGAAGACGTAGCCCAAAACGAGCTCAAGAGTCAAAGGCGGGTTGTTGATGTTCAAGTACTTGCCCCACCACCCAAGAAGTCCATTGACGAGGGCGACGAAGGATATCACGCAGAGGAGGGTCGCGACGATCATGCCAGCGACCTTGACGCCCAGCCAAGCGCCATTGGCAAAAGCATGAAGTGCGTTAGCGGCCTTCTCTTCATCGTCCGGAACCGTGATCTTGCCGGCGCTAATCGTTTCTTCGGTCTCTGGGTATCGGAGTTTCGAAACTGCTATGCTCGCTGGTATTGACATGATGCATGAGGAAACGAGGACCTGCGCGTTCAGACCGAGACTGATATATCCTACCAACACGGACCCGGCTATCGTAGCAAATCCACAAGTCATCACCTGGTGGATTTCGGCGAGTGTTAGATGAGGGATGAAGGGCTTGATGAGCATTGCTGATTCCCCTTGCCCGACGAAAGGGGTGGCGGTGGCCACCACGGCTTCGGCGCCCGAGACCCGCAGGGTCCAGAAGAAGAAGACGGCAAACTTTTCAATGAACCATTGCAAGAGCCCACAATGATACAACAGCTGAACCAGCGATATGAAAAAGATAATGGGGGGCACAACACTGATGAGGAACCATGCCCTCGTTGGGACCTCGTCGTCTGTTAGAAATCTGAGGCCGTCTTTTGCAAACTCGAGCAGGGTTCGAGCCATTTCGGAGACGAATGCGAAGATATCGTATCCGACGCCCGTCTTGAGGACGAAGACTGCAATAAGAAACTGAGTGAGCATGCCGCCGATCACCGTGTGCCACGGAATTCTTCGCCAGTCTCGGGACGTCGCGGCGAGGAGAGCAATGAGCAGCGCAAGACCGAAGAGAGATATAGCCCGGCTGGTCCGCGTATTCTCTCCAACCTCTGCGGGGATCATAGTTCCAACGAGGAAGACTGCTACGGTTATTGCAGCGGCTATGGGCTTATGAAACTTGCTAGGGGTCGTGTCGTATGCCTTTTTCATGGTATTTCTCCATACGAACCGTATCGGGACCATGACGGCAGAGGCGGGAAGCCATAGCGTGACGATGCGAATGGTGATGGCTAGGTAGACCAAGAATGGCTTCAGCCAGCCGAGATTGTCAGAGCGGTGGAAGATGAGTCCCACGATCCACCATCTGTCAAGGTCAGATGTCGGGTCTCATTGTCCTTTGGGGTATCGGAAAACGTATGTTGCTTACCCTGTCCAGACCAACCATATTAAGACATGAAAAGGAAGTCTGTACTTCTTGTAGAGTTTCGACAACGGCAATTTTGTTCTCCTGCTTTGAGTGCGCCCGACCTGCTCCCGCTCGACACCAGCCTCGAGGTCACTGCCATCTGCACTTCCCTCCTCTTGCGATTTCTGCTCCCTCCGGCTCCGGGACCCCCTCGGCTCCGAAAGCTGCCTTTCGCCCGACTTCTCCGCATATTTTCTGTTTGTATGTTGTTCTCGTTGACCAGACTCGGAAGATTCATCGCCTATGGCATCTGAACGGGATGGAAACATGCTGCGGTGAAGCAGTCATGCGATGCTACATCGAGTAGTGCTGTGAATGACGTTGTTCCTGGCAATAAGTTCCGAGTGGAGAAGGGAATAGAGTAGAAATAAAGGCGTGGCGTCTGCCGTGGCACCAAATGTCTCACTGTGGTATTAGTCTGATAAGGAAATGAGACGAAGTGCTGCTTGCAGGACATAGGAGAAGACTGTGCGTATGCTACTCCACTGCAAACAGTACAGCTTTGCAGGATTTCATCTATAGCCATGCAGACTGTACGGACGGTGATATTCATGCCGGAATTCCATGATTTACTATGAATCGCTGAACCAATCAATCTCATAACGTCATCTGGATAACATCAGTGCACGAGTCGACTCGCATGGTGGCGACCAGCCAAGCACATGTTAACCATGGCTCTGTACCGTAAGGCACCAAAGAGTTTCTTCAAGGAACCTAATTGGCGATTCCGTCCTCCTCAAACTCTGTGCGAAGTCACTTGCAGAATCTCGCTCTGGGCAATCCTGGTGAACTCTGTAGCTTGTTGACGAAAAAGAGACAGCTGCCGACGTGGCGATAACCTGTGTCCGTCCGTCATTAACCCCCAATTTTTCAAATTCTGGATTCTGTGTCACCTGCAATCTCAAGCGCCAGACATAAAGCCGGTCGTGATGACGTCGATATTTCCCCGAAACAGGTGGCGTTTTCTGTCCGGCCTAACAAGGACCGGATGAACTCTATTATGTCCTAATTCAAAACTTTGCCCATCAAACGTTGTTCTAGATGTCCCTGTAAACACCGCGGATAATCGTACTTCAAACTGCTGAGCCACACTCCTTTTGCAACAATGGGTTCTCAGGTGAATACAGGCACTGGGGCAAACTCCCAAAAGCCGGTCTTGTTCTTGTAAGTGACATTGATGCGTGTATACTGTGTGTGTCTTAACCTGTGACTCTATCGACAGCGACATAGACAACTGCCTCTATTCTAGAAGCAAGACAGCGGGACATCTGTGAGTCTCGCTTGTAGCTCATTCAGGAGACACATATGCGAACATCTTTGACTTGGTTTCTGATTTGATCGACGATTATTTCGAGAAGAACCTCTCCCTCAGTCGTGAGGATGCTGTCAAGCTTCACGATGAGTACCACAAAAGCTACGGGCACTCCATGAGGGCCTAATTCGCCATCACAAGATAGATCCGATGGAGTACAACGCCCAAGTCGACGATGCTTTGCCTCTGGAGAAGATTCTGAAGCCAGACTTGGGGCTTCGACAGCTGCTCCAAGATATCGACACATCCAAGGTTCGGCTCTGGCTTTTGACGAACGCCTACGTGACGCATGCGAAGAGAGTTGTCCGCGTTCTTGGTATCGAGGATCTGTTTGAAGGAATGACGTATTGTGACTACTCCGAAGTACGCTTCGTCTGCAAGCCGCATGAGAGCATGTACCGCAAAGCTATGAGAGGAGCCGGCGTAGATGACGTTGAGAAATGCTTCTTCATTGCTATGTTCTGCAAAACTCGCAAAGCTGAGATTGTGGCAACTGTGACTGACACCTGCAGATGATTCCTATGGTAACTGCGCTGGGGCTAAGGCCTTTGGCTGGAGAGCAATGCACTTTTTGGAAGATGGACTGCCTATGCCTGAGAAGCCCGCATCTCAAGACCAGATCGGCCAGTTGGACCAGCTCAGAGATATCTTTCCTCAATTCTTCAAGTCTAGGAACCGATCAAACTAGCATCGAATGGAAGTCCCCAGCAGCCCGTACCATAGGTAGACAACATAGTCATTAATCGCAATTCACTCTTCACTTGTTCTCTGAGATTCTCTTCGCACAGACATTCCAAGCCGAGACTACTAGCTGCAAACACGAAAATAAACCTCCAGTCTTTCAAATTGGATCAACATTGACAGCAATGACTCGTGTACCATTTCAAGTTCAACAAGTCGCTGATCTCGAGGCTCGGAAGTTGCTTTCGGATTACGTCTCAATTCTTAAAGAGTTCTTCTTCAGCATGTTGCTAAGTTATTGCTAGAACTCATCCGGGGGAAGTGCTTTGGGACACTCTCGTCCGCTTTTTTAGTGCATCAGCAAAAGTTTAGCAGACGGATTACTCGAGTCTTTCCTCGAAGCTTACGAACGGAGGATAGGGAAATTTTCGGTCGCATTCGGGAGCAAAATATCATTTATCATGGTGACTGAGCCATCCACTAATGAGAGCCTAGCTGGATACTGCATTCCCGCAAGATGCTCGTGCGCAAATCGTGACTGTATGCGTCTACAAGGTCGACGCACCTCATGTCGCTCATGCGCCAAGATGGCTAAGTAAATGAATCCAGAGAGTCCATCTGAGCTCCAATGCGGGGCATGCTTGTATCAAACTACAACAGCCGAATCCGGAGACCAAACGGAGCCTTCCATGGCGCCTCCACATCATCATTCATTCGTCTGAACACCAGCATAACCTACCTCATCAATCGCATCAAAAAACGCAACAATCTCGCGGCGCCATTGTCATTATGGCCTGCCTCTCGGAATGCTGCGACGCCCCCGAAGCGAGGGCACCCGCGCCCAGCAACCCAGCTTCCTCCATCGAACCCGGGCGCTGCTGCGACGACGCTAAGTCTGGCGCTGAGGGCATCCGCAACGATAAGACACTCGACCATGAAGAGAATGACATCGCGGATGATGACGACTGTGACGATGGTGGCTGCGGCTCTTCCGAAGGCAAGATCAAAATGGCCAAGAGCAACGTGGCAGAGGCCACGGACAACAACGGCGACTTTCCCGTGGAGGGACGTTTCAATTCGGTGCCAGAGACAAGCACCAAGACTCCCGAGCAAGCTCAAGATACAGAGTCGGGGGGCGCAGAATATAAGAAAGCTTGCTGTGCTTCGAATGTCTCAGGAGAGTCGGTGTCCACTCCTTGTGCGAAAACCTCTGGTGCCAACGCGTACCAGAGCGACAGCTGCAACACCAAAGCCATTGGCGAATTTGGTGTTAAAGTTACGCCTCTCAGTGGGAGTTCAGGTATGTAACTGCTTGGAGGATGTAGTCGATTCGCTTCTGTTGACGCGAAACCAGCCAGAAGCTGTGACCATAAGGCTGGGAGAGTGGACAACTGTTGCGCGGCCAAGCCCATTGTAAATGATTGCAAGAAGGTTTGTTGCCAACCTAACGGCGAGAAAAGCCCTGGTGAGGCTCTTACTTCCAGTTGTGAGAAGGAGGTCCGCTTGGCCCCAAAGACCAAGCTTGAAAATGTCCGCAAGAAAGGATGTTGTGGCCCCCCCGCCGAAGCCAAGCTCACATCGAGCAGTGCTGGGAGCAACTCTTCGGACGACGATTTGAGCTCTTCAAACACCATCAAGAAAGACGGTTGCAAGAAGAAATGCTGTTCAACTGGCCCGTCCATGCCCAAACAAAATCTGATTCCCACTTGCTGCCAGGGGAAGACCTCACCGTGCTGCGATACCTCCTGCATGGACCGTCTTGCGTTGCGAGAATGTAAAAGCAACAGTTCTGAAGCGGCTTGTTTCTCTGAGGAAGGTCTGTCATTCAAAGTTTCAGACATAGCCCTGAAGCTACACGGAGCTTACAGCATCTTTAGGACCGGATGGCTGCACTGGTGGCCGAGATGGAAAGCCATGCCGCGACCATTCGAGAACCGTGCGTGAGACCTATCAAGCCAAGCTTGAAGCCCTCGGTTGCATTTGTCGCGCCCTCTTAGCCCTTGGCCAAGAGTCCTGCTGCGCACCTCCGGAGCGCACCTCCGTCGAGAGAAAGAGATATTGTACCGTCTCTCTTCGCTCTCGTGGACTTGTTGACTCATGCTGTGCCTCTGGGGGTAGCAAATCTGCTCCCAAGGTCAAGGCACGCCCCAGAACCGAGGGGAGCTGTCGCCCACCGACCTCGAAGGCCAGTGCAGGCGGTTGTGCCGATGCTTGCTGTGCCGAGCCCGTCGCTCGTAGCGTCGTTGCCTCCTGTGCGGATTCCTGCTGCGGTAACGACGGAGCTCCTCGTGCTGAAATTATCAAGAAAGCAAGTCGCGGGATGACTCAAAAAATCGACATCGAGAGAGGCGCAGCTGAAAATGAGCATGTCATTTTCAGCATCTCGGGCATGACCTGTACGGGATGCGAGACGAAGCTCCGGCGAACCCTCGCCACAGTTGATGCGGTCAAGAATCTCAAAACAAGCCTGGTGCTTGCCCGTGCCGAGTTCGACTTGGAAACCGGCGTTAGCTCCACAGAGGATGTCATTAAACATCTCGAACGAATCACTGAATTCAAGTGTGAGAAGATGACGAGCCAGGGCGCCAGCCTTGACATCCTGACACTTGGATTGGCCACTGAGTTCGTAAGCCAGCCTTGGCCTGAAGGCGTCACCGACATCAGAGTCGTTGACGAAAACACGGCTCATGTGGAGTTCGACGCCGAGATTATTGGAGTTCGTGAACTGGTGGAAAAAGGCTGGGAAAGCCCGTTGAGACTGGCACCTCCTCGCGCTGACCCGACATTAGAAGCTGGCAGCAAGCACGTTCGGAGCGTTGGGCTGATGACCTTTCTGTCTGCGATTCTGACAATTCCCGTTCTTGTTCTGTCCTGAGCGCCATTGCCGGAGAATGAGATTGCGTACGCTTCAGCTTCGCTGGCTGTGGCAACCATCGTGCAGGTCGCGATCGCGGGCCCATTCTATCCCAAAGTCCTGAAAAGCTTAATCTTCTCGAGGATGATTGAGATGGATCTGCTCATTGTACTGAGCACCAGTGCCGCGTACATCTTCTCAGTTGTATCGTTCGGCTACCTCGTCGCTCATAAACCTCTATCGACCGGCGAGTTCTTCGAAACCAGCACGTTGCTCGTAACTCTTATCATGGTAGGCCGATATGCGAGCGCTCTTGCGCGGCAGAGAGCCGTAGAGTCTATCTCCATTCGTTCGTTACAGGCATCTACCGCTACTATTGTCGATCCAACTGGCCAGGAAATGGATATTGACTCCCGTCTTCTCCAATATGGCGATGTTTTCAAAGTGGTTCCAGACTCTAGGGTTCCGAGTGATGGTACTGTTATTTCAGGATCATCTGAAGTAGATGAATCCATGATCACCGGAGAATCGAGGACGATTGAGAAATATCCAGGCTCGCCCGTCATAGCTGGTTCAATCAATGGATCGACCATTCTCAATGTTCGACTCACCCGTCTTCCAGGCGACAATACCATCAGCAACATAGCCGGAATGGTCGACGAAGCAAAGCTATCTAAGCCCAAGATGCAGGATATTGCCGATCGTGTTGCATCTTACTTCGTACCTGTGGTAGTCACTCTCACGATCATCACCTTCGTCACCTGGATCGGCATTGGTGTCGCTGTTCGCAAGCAATCCGGCTCTGAAGCAACCGCCCGAGCTGTCAGTTACGCAATCACCGTCCTCATCGTCTCGTGCCCATGCGCCATCGGCCTCGCTGTTCCAATGGTAATTGTCATCGCCAGTGGGGTTGCCGCCGAACGAGGTGTCATCTTCAAGTCTGCAGACAGCATCGAGGTCGCTTGCAAGACCTCACACGTCGTTTTCGACAAGACTGAGACCCTTACTGAAGGTAAATTCAGCATTGCCAAAGAATGCTACTTGACCGACCGGCCGGATGCGACGCAAGCGCTCCTTCTCGGCCTCGTGGGTAGCATCAAACACCCCGTATCTGCTGCCGTTGGCGCGCATCTCCAGAAGAGAGGTATCTCGCCTGCGCCGGTACCCGACGCCAAGACCTTGACGGGGAAGGGTGTCGAGGCAATCGCGGATGGGGGCGTTCTTCGCGCTGGCAACTCAAGGTGGTTAGACCTTTCATTCGATCCCGCGGTTAAGCCCATTTTGGCGCAGGGGTTTACCGCCTTCTGCTTCACAGTCGACGGCAACCTGGCTGCAGTATTTGGCCTCGAAGACTCGGTAAGGTCCGACGCCTTTGAGACAATTTCTCAGCTGCAGAACTCTGGCATATCGGTCCATGTGCTCTCTGGTGACGACGACGGCGCTGTACGGGCAGTTACATCGCAACTGGGGATCCAAGAGGACAATGTCCGTTCTCGTTGTACCCCGAAAGACAAGCAACAATACATCCAAACATCTTCAGGGCACACCCTCCCTCAACGCCAAGAAGAAGCGCCAAAAACCAGTTGTGATCTTCTGCGGTGATGGTACAAACGACGCCGTTGCATTAGCCCAGGCCACCATTGGCGTGCATATGGATGAGGGCACTGACGTGGCCAAATCTGCAGCCGATGTAGTCCTGATACGCCCCAGCCTTGCCGGCATCCTTACCGCCATCGCCATAAGCAAAAAGGTCATCCACAGAATTGCGTTCAACTTCGCTTGGAGTTTTGTGTACAACTTGTTCGCCATTCTGCTCGGGTCAGGGGCGTTTGTCAAAGTCCGAATCCCTCCGGAGTTCGCTGGTCTGGGCGAACTTGCCTCTGTCTTGCCTGTCATCGCTGCGGCCGTGCTGCTGCGTTGGAGCAAGGTCTAGAATGATGATCAACACAGGTGGCCGGTAGAGATGTTCGGCATGCGACGGCCCTGGACAGGGCATGTCACAACCGGGGAGTGCTTGAGGATGTGCGCTGGCAGGAGTATTCAACATTTTCCTTGGTTTCCTTGACGGCTTCCTCGAAAACTTGTGTGCTTGAAACCATACAACAATAAAAGTGACATGTCACCACTTAGGCACGGAATTTTCATCCGAGCGCCGTCACATTGTGTTGTTGGAAATGATTAGTATCTGTCTCCTATAATTACCCTCTTCAGGCCATCGGCAATATCTGATTGTTGCCATAGGGCTTCTATCCCCCACCAGCTTACAAGGGAGTCATCACTTTACCGTCCTCGACTCAATCTCATCGCCCATCATTCTGTCGGGGAGCTGATGCCGTCCTAGGTAAAATGCGATAGACTCAGGGACGCTGTAGGCGGTAAAACTTCCCAGGCCCAAAGGAAGTACGAACGGCCAGGTCGATCCCACATCAGTGGCTTCGCTCCCGTGCTTGGCCTTGCTCAGCAGAGAGCGACACGATCACAAGGGCCATATGGCAGCAATACTGCCGTAAGGCACTTTCCCGGGGGTAGGCCGCGCTTGATTTTGTTGGGATATTAGGATCATATAATAGATAGTTACATTTTAATGTTTTTCATTAAGTTCTCCTCCTCCCTATCTATAGAGATATCTCCTCTTTATAGGTGAGGGGCATTCTAAAATACTATATATTTTATAAATAATAGAACTTCCTACCTCTCTAATACGCTTTCTCTAGTAAAGCTATTTAAACTTCACTAAACCTTATGAAATTATATTCGTATTTTTTAAATCTTTCTATTAAGGTCCTTAAATCTTAATATTGAAGAGTATATAAGAGACTTATATCCTCTATTATTAGTTTTTCTTCTTAGTAGGACTTACTCTATTCAGATCTATAATTCCCTTTACTATTTGAATAGTAGAACAATAATATAGTAGTTTGATAATTTTCAATTACATTTTAACTCTAGTATCACTTTAGTAAGCTACCTTCCTTTTATAATAGCAATCTCTCTCTTATGTTCTTACCTATAACACCCTACTAAACTATAGCGCGATATCGCATATCTATATTCTTGAAAGGCACTAGGCTTCGAACAAGGGTTTGAGAGAGTGACTACTCCAGTCCAATAGTCAACCCCTAACAGCCACGAGGCAGGGCAGTCCACGTAATGTCTGGAGAGCAATGCTTTTGGTAAAATGCTGTCTCCTCTCCCCAGTTGTGCAATAGACGTCGTCCGAGGCAGGTAGCCAACTAGGGCAAGAGAATGACGAATCGACTGGCTCTAGCAAGAACCGGCAACTGACAGGGAAACAGACAACTTTGACTGGCATAAGATCGGTCGTTCACAGTGACAGTTATTCGGTATAAAGGCCATCTCTGGAGCGGTGCTCTCTGTAAGCTTTCCAATTTAGGTCGGATTGTTACGAACACTTACTGACTATTTGATCCGAAGATCACTGCACCAGCCCTTCTTACGTTCGCGAAGGAGAAACTACCAGTACCGTCTGTCTGGGGAAGTCTCTCGTCAGGGAAGAGGGCCACCCCCTTCAGGTTCGTGTTCCTACGCCTACAATGGTTGTTGCCCAGCTGCATGCAATAGCCTCAAATATTATCGAAGATGCTGGCAGAGAACTCCGCGTAGGCCTTCACAGGCTGTGTGGAAGAGCCAAGTTTGGGTCCTTCTTCATTGTATATGTTGTAACGTTTCTGTTACTTGATGAACAGGCCAAGGTGATACAATAACAGAAAAAGGCCTCGCAAGCTAATTTCAGTGGCGTTCTGGTAAGTACACTTCTTTGAACGGATTCCTGAAGCCCCTTGTGTGCTGATATATCCTATAGAATCCAGGAGGGGAGGACGCATTCGAAAGCTTCTTTTCCAAATCCGCAACAATTCAGAGATCTTGCTGCTACATTGGCACTATTATAAGAGAGCGCCGACACAGTTCACCAAATGGAAAGACTTGGAACACGATCTGGCGACGATATCAGTAATGCCATCTTGGGTCACATTGAGGCCGAGAAAAGATCACTTTGTCTGCGTACCCGTCGTGAGCTCAAGACGTCCCGCTAGGAGAGTAAGTGAGGGCCTTCTGAAATATAGCTATGCTTGACTAATAATAATCTCTGACAGGATTCTTCTCAGATCCCAATGACTGGAAAGAATGGGGTGAGCATGGGCTGTATTGGCCGTCTGGAATGTTCGTCAATGACTGGGTTCCGACGGGGGATAGGAAACGCACAATACCCTCTGAGACTACGGGTTGGCAGAAGATGGCTTACACCCCCAGAACACCACCCGCTGAACCAGTTGTCAATGACAATATCATGTACGACTGAGAGGAAGAGAAGAAGATGAGGGATCGATGGCAAACGTCTAGAGTCTGGGGGGCTATTGACAATTTGGATAATCGACTTCATGAATGTATCAAGACGGAAAGGTACCTCGTTGAGAGCGGCAAGTGTATCACTCACGTGGGTTCAGTGGCATCATGTACTGTATTTTCAATAGGCGGCTCAATGCCTAGGGGTAGGATTGCGCATCTTGTTCGCTGATTCCCAAGCAACAATTAACTTCGAGTTTAGTAATGAGAGCATTTGCAATGATGCAAGAATGGTAAATCATTTAAGACATGACATATTTAGAATGGCTATTGCTATACTGACAAGCCTCTGATCACCTGTGAAAGACATAGTCACAGCAAATAAAATACACTTGTCGACTTGGTTGACAGTTTCAAGAAGAATCTTTTTCCTCTTTTACGCTTCACTTTGTACTTAGTGACACTTTGTTACACACCTTTCTTAGGAAATTCTTCTTTGTTCTGTTGGTCAACTCCCTTGCTCTGTGCCGTGAAACTTGGACTTATTGCACCTATTGTATACCAAGAGCGGGCCCCCAGAATATGTGCTGTACGACTCAGAGTTGCTTTCAAGCCGGAAGATTCCATCTGCTTCCGGCTTCATGAGCGATTCACTCAAGCCGTGTGCTTAGTTGCTCTCAGTATTTACCTAGCATTGTCTTGGGCTTTTGTCTGCGTGCTCCAACCCTTCCCCTCGAATCTTTTCCCTCTCCTCCACACAACTTCCAGCGGCGCTCAACTTCGCCGTCGCCAAAACACTTTCATCAATCACACGGTTTTCTCCCACTCGCCAGCTCTTCAGATTTCGCGATGGAGGACGAGAAAATGAAGAACCACCACCGCTTGGTCCAATCCCTCGCGGGAAGGGTCAAGGTCTTCACATCCGCTGGCATCAAGTTCCGCCTCTATCATGGTGAGACCAACAGCACCCGTATGAGCGACCGCGAGGCCCACAAAGTCCTCGATATCAGCGCCCTGCACAATGTATTGAAGATCGACAAGGATCACGCCATTGCCATCGTCGAGCCCAACGTCTCTATGGAGGCGCTTGTCACCGCTACCCTCAAGCATGGCCTTCTGCCCCAAGTCGTGCCGGAGTTTCCTGGCATCACCGTGGGCGGAAGCTTTTCTGGCACTGCCGCCGAGTCCTCCTCTTTCAAGTTCGGCTACTTCGATCAGTCCGTCAACTGGGCCGAGTTCATCCTCGCTGATGGTCGCGTCGTTCGCGCCTCTGCCAAGGACAACGCCGATCTCTTTCACGGCGCCGTCGGCGCTTGTGGCACCATTGGCGTCGGTACTCTCTTCGAGATCAAGCTCGTTGAAGCCCGCCGTTTCGTCGAGTTGCGCTACGTTCCCATCTTTTCTATCGCCGACGCCATCGAGAAGCTCGGCCACTTCACCGATAACATGGGCTTCGTCAACTTCATCGAAGCTATCATGTTTGGTCCCACTAGCGGTGTTCTCATCGTAGGAACACAGACCGACGAGGCCAAGCCACGCACTCCAATTGTCCGCTTCAGTCGTCCCCAGGACCCGTGGTACTACCTTCACGCCCACGAGTCGGTTGCGCACGCTCGTCACATCCACTGCGATACCTGTACCTACGCCAATCCCCGCGACCCCTGCTCCAAGCGGACCGTGGTCGAGCTCGTCCCCATCGCTGATTACCTCTTCCGCTATGATAGAGGCGCGTTCTGGATGGGAATTTACGGCCAGAAGCCGTCGCTCTTCAACCGACTTACGCGTTTCCTCATGGATCCTCTCATGCGCACTCGCGCCATGTACAAGGCCATGCATCACAGCGGTCGCTCGCAGTCATTCATCATACAGGATCTCGCCCTTCCTCGAGAGTCCGCTGAGAAGTTCTTGGACTGGGCCAACGATGCTCTTCACATCTACCCCATCTGGCTCTGCCCCATCAAGTCGGACACCAGCGCCCCTCTCCATCTCGCCAACGGCCTCGTCAACGCCCAGCCCATCATCAACATAGGTCTCTGGGGTATCAAGACTTCCGACTGGCCTTTCTTCGAGAACCCCATCTGTGCTACGGCTTTCAAGCATTTCGTCAAGGACAATCGCGCCATTGAGGCCAAGGTTCGCGAGCTCGGCGGTCTCAAGTGGCTGTATGCGCAAAGTTACTACACGGAGGAGGAGTTCTGGGACATCTATGACAAGGAGAAGTACGAACAACTGCGCGAGAAGTACGGCGCCCAGCGTCTGCCGAGTCTTTGGGATAAGGTGGGCAACACCAACGCCGAGTACGTGGAGAAGAAGCCATTCTGGAAGGCGGTTGCCTTGACCGTTCTCGGCCGTGATCATCTCTTGTCTCAGATTAGATCATGACGAAGGTTATGAGTGAATGGGAATCGATGTAACTACTTGAGGCCAGACGAGTAGCACATTGCTCATTTGGCAGCTGGCGAGCTTGGGGACAGACAGAAACACAATTGAGCAATAGTATCTTCCGCACAGCATCAAGGTAGTGGGCTTTCGCGAGACCACCAGCCGTTTCCATGTTCTCCCTTGGGGTTCACGTGAATTGGGTCATGTGACTGGGGATCCCATCCCAAACTTGGGTTGGGTCCGAATTGGGCGAATATCCCAACACTTGGGTTAGTAAATTGGAGCACGAAGATGGATTCGGGCGCAAGGGCAGGTTCACTGAACTAAGAATACTACTAAAACTTTATCACAGAGGTCTTACAACACTATGTATGAAAGACACTGCATTTAAGGATCAAGTAATTCGTTCGAGGAAAGATAGGCAGGTCAAATCCCACGGAGGGTTTGCTTCAGATCGTATCTGCGACGAGTTATCCGAGCCTGATCTTATCATAGATACCATGAACCATACCGAAACACTGGGGCAAGTAGACATCCGTAGGGCCAGCGTTCGCTGTTTTGATGTTGGATGGCCACGGGACCCGAGTTGGGGCAACTCTGAGAGACCCGAGTTCGGGCATTTAACCTGCCCTTGATGATTCCTTCTGCGGGCCCAGCACTATTGCAACTTTATTGAGACATTTTGATTGGTTCCAGACATCTCAATTTGTTCCGGAGGCACAATTGCACCTTCAGACGGGCTGGCGACGACTGGTTACTCGCAGACTTGGAGCTATGAGAGGATTGAGTTACCTTATTTGAAATGACCTTGTGCCCACATCGAAGAGACTCCAGTCCCCCAACGTCAACCGGCAACTTCAACTTTCTTCAACTCCTTTTAACAAGGAGAACTCTAGACCACACCATACAATGTCCACCTTCGGCGCAGACGGTCTCCTCACGGACGACATGCCGCCGAACGCCATCGCCGTCGTCGGCGTGGGATGCAAATTCCCCGGCGCCGACTCAGTCGAGGATTTCTGGCGCATGCTAGACGCGGGAGAGTCGAGGCTAAGCCAGCCACCCAGCGGACGCTTCCCTGTTCACAAACACCAACGCGACACGGACAAGACGGTATACTTCGGGAACTACCTCGACGACATCGCCAGCTTCGACCACCGGTTCTTCAAGAAGTCAGGCCGCGAGGCAGCGTCCTTAGACCCTCAGCAACGACTCCTGCTAGAGGTATCCTACCAAGCCCTTGAGTCGGCCGGCTTCTTCGGCCCCCGCAAGCCCGCCTTGGACGTCGGCTGCTTCATCGGCGTATGCGCGTCGGACTACAATGACAACGTAGCCAGCCATCCAGCCAACGCCTTCTCTGCGCTCGGGACACTGAGGGCTTTCGTCCCCGGTAGGATCAGCCACTTCTTCGGGTTGTCTGGACCCTCAGTGGCCCTAGACACAGCCTGTTCATCATCAGCAGTCGCCATCGACGCCGCCTGCAAAGCAATCCTGCACGGCGACTGCAAGAGCGCCATCGCTGGCGGTGTCTCCATCTTCACGAGCCCGTTCTTCTACCAGAATCTGGCTGCCGCCTCATTCCTTAGTCCCACTGGGGCGAGCAAGTCCTTTGACGCTAGCGCTGACGGCTACTGTCGTGGTGAGGGCGTCGGCCTTGTCGTTCTGAAGCGACTTTCTGATGCGGTTGCCGACGGCGATAATGTGCTGGGCACGATACTCGCTACCTCTGTCAGGCAGAGCAGCAGCAAGGTGCCCATCACCGTTCCTTACAGTCCGTCGCAGACGGAACTCTACCGCAAGCTTCTCACCACGGCTGGTATCAAGGCTGAGGACGTTACTTACGTGGAAGCTCACGGTACGGGGACGCCCGTTGGCGATCCCCTCGAGTTCGGCGCTATCAAGGAGGTCTTTGCCAGCGGGGAGAGAGAGATCCCTCTCCATTTTGCGTCCGTAAAAGGAAACATCGGCCATACTGAAGGGGCTTCTGGAGTTGCTGGTCTCATCAAGACTCTTATGATGATGCAGTATCGCGCCATTCCCAGACAGGCTCAATTTCAATCTCCCCATCCTAAGATTAGCTTGGTTCCCGGGCGAATATCAATCCCGACAGCAACCGTCCCTTGGACTGCCGACACACTCATCGCTTGTGTGAACAATTACGGAGCAGCTGGTAGTATCGCCGCCATGCTTGTCAAGGAACCGCCTTCGAAGACGACGCTGGCACGGAGTCAGCGAGCCACCGCATCAAGTAGCCTCGATAGATTCCCCATAATCATTACGGCCAACGGCGTCAAGAGCCTCGGCGAGAACTCCGCCAAGCTGCGAGACTACATTTCCTTTCTCCGCACGGGCTCGGCTTCAGAGACCGAAATATTAGCTGATCTTGCTTTCAATTTGAGCGAGAGGCAGAATCGAACTCTTCCAAACATGCTTGCGACGACCACTTTCAGCCTTTCAGAATTGGAAAATCAACTTCAGATCGTGGCTTCAAATCCCGAGTCACCTCTCTACCAGATCAACCCCAAGCCGAGTCCAGTTGTTCTCATCTTCGGCGGTCAGACCTCCCGCTCTGTGGGCCTCAGCAAGCACGTTTATGATAGTTCGGCACTGCTTCGCAAGTATCTTCACGAGTGCAACGACATAGTCCAAGGCTTCGGACACCCAGGGATCTATCCGGGTATCTTTGCGACCCAGCCAGTCGACGACGTGGTTTCGCTCCAGACGATGCAGTTCGCTCTTCACTATGCCTGCGCTCAGTCCTGGATCGCCTGCGGCCTGCAGATTGACTGCGTTCTGGGCCATTCCTTCGGTCAGCTCGTTGCCATGGTCGTTTCTGGCGTTCTGTCGCTTGAGGACGGCCTCAAGTTGGTATACGGGCGGGCCGTTCTGATGCGCCAGAAATGGGGCTCGGAAAGGGGCTCTATGATTGCTCTCGAGGCCGACTACGAGACCACAAAGGACCTCATCTCGACAGTAGCGACACTGGACGTCCCTTCTGACACCCCCCTCGAGGTAGCTTGCTTTAACGGGCCTTCAAGTCATGTTCTCGTGGGGTCTTCTGCTGCGGTCGATGCTGCCCACGTTGAATTCACGAGAAGAAGTCCGAAGGGCAGAGCCAAGGTCTTAAACGTGACGCATGGCTTCCACTCGAGGTTCAGCGACCCGATCCTCGCCGACTTGGAGAAGCTCGTCGAGGGCTTGTCTTTCAACAAGCCCAAGGTCCACTTCGAGACCTGCTCGAAGGGGGAGGCGTGGTTTGACATCACGGCCAAGCAAGTCGCCGATCACACTCGCTCGCCCGTCTACTTCGAAGATGCCGTGAAACGTATCGAGGCCCGGTTCGGCGCATGCACATGGCTGGAAGCTGGTTCTAACTCAGCGATCACCAGCATCGCCAGACGCGCTCTTTCCAGCAGCAACAACGATGACCACCTTTTCTGTCCCGTCAACTTGACTCGGGATGACGCGTTGAGTTCATTAGCAGACACGACCGTCAACCTCTGGAGGCACGGCCACCACGTCCAATTCTGGCATTTCCACCAGATCCAGAAGCAAAGCTATCAAGCCCTGAATCTTCCTCCCTATCGGTTCGAGAAGACGCGACACTGGCTGGACTTCGACCTTCAAGCAGGGATGTCATCTGAGCTGTCCCACGTGCCGGCGAAAGCGCCCGAGTCCCTTGTCGTCGAGCCAGAGCCAGAGCCGGTGCTCATTACACTCTCCGGCTTCCAAGATGGGGGATCCCGTGGTCCCAGGAAGGCGACTTTCACTATCGATCCTCGTTCTGAATGTTGGAAGGTGCTTGTCAGTGGCCACGCCGTGCTGACCGAGGCACTTTGCCCGGCGACTATGTACATCGAGCTGGTCATGCAGGCCGCCAAGCAGCTCGCGGCCGTTCAGAACATCGTTTGCGCCCCTTTTGCACGTGTGGATGATCTGGAGATCCCCTCGCCCCTCGGAATGGGGCAGGATAGAATGGTTCAGCTAATTCTGACTCCGTCGGATCAGGCAGGTTACAAGTTCAACTTTGCCTTCGTCTCGCAAGAGCGTTCAGGTGGACAGAGTGCTCTCCCAACATCGCAGGCCTCGACTACGCACGCTACCGGAAAGTGCGAGATAGTACCATCAAGCGACAAGAGCATCACAACTGAGCTGGAACGGACCAGCAAGCTCCTTCATCGCATGCAAAAGAACCAAGACAAGGGCCAGATGTTTACCGACATAGCTACGCAGCCTGGCGGCGAAGCTGTCCAAGGCAAGCTCGTGTACAAGGTGTTCTCCAGGGTTGTTCAATACGGCGACATTTATCAAGGCGTCCGCAGAGTCGCAGGCAGCAGTGACGGTGCCGTCGTGGCCGAGGTCGTCTTGCCCAAGCCACAGCCTACCTGCACACAGGATCTCGTCTCTACACCCGTCGCCATCGACAACTTCTTCCAGGTCCCCGGCCTATACGCCAACTGCCTTGCTCCTTGTCCGCCAGATGATGTTCTTGTCTCTACACACGTCGACCGCGTTCAACTGTCGCCTGATTTCGGCAAGGCACAGGCCGAAGGAAGGAGCCCTGGCTGGGATGTCTTTGCAATATCCACCGCTACGAGCGACAGGGAGAGCAGCAACGACATCTTCGTCACAGACAAGATCACCGGACGGCTTGTTTTCGTTGCTTTCGGAGCCAAGTTTAGCAGGGTGAGGATGGCATCTCTCGCTAAGATTCTCTCGCGCACAAACCCTTCGGGTAAATCTGGAGCTGCGTCCTCCAAACCATCCCAACGCAGTTCGGCTACCGCTATGAAGCCCGCCATAACTGAGGCAGCGCCTTTGAAGGCTCCATCGCCAGCGTCGATTTCTATTCCGAGCATCGCGGCTGCCGTCAATAGCCTACTGCCATCTTCACCGCCGGTTCGCCTTGCCGTTGCTCCGAATGTAGCAGATGAGCTGCGTGACTTGATGAGCAAGATGACAGACGTCCCGGCAGATCAGTTCCATGATGACATCACGCTTGAGGAGTTGGGCATTGATTCTCTCATGGCTACGGAGATCGTGTCTGAAGTCAACGAGGTTTTCAAGATCTCGATCCCGCAGAACCAACTTCAAGACATGCAGACCTTCTCAGCTCTTTGCGCATATCTCGATGGTCATGGAGCTCAACAAGCATCTCAGAGGTTTCAGGGTGTCCCTCAGACTTCAAAGGATCCCATTGTCGCTGTTCCTCCTCTCGCCCAACCCATGAATCCGACGAATCCAAACATAATCTTCGACTCTGAATTCCAGCCAGCCGCATCAGTGGTAGAGCCAACTGGTTTCCAAGAGCAATACCAGCGCGTCGATTTCATAACACGACTGGCAGAACTGCTAGGAAACCATCTCGAGTGCCCAGCCACCGACTTTGAACGCTCGACGAATCTCATCGATCGCGGCCTGGATTCTCTTCTCTGCATGGAACTTATGAGCGACATGGAGGAGATGTTCGGAGTTTCCATCGACGCGTCCTCATTCACGGACACCTGCACCTTCGGGGACCTCACCGACATTCTCGTCGGCGCCGCCGCACCCGTCGAAAATGCAGCGACGACGGAGCCCAGCACGGCGGAATCTTCGCCAACGCCATCCTCTGGCTCCTCGACAGACGGCACCGACTCTAGCATCATCATCGACAACACTCACATCCCGCTCAAGACAGAACAGCCGCTATCATCTCCAGCTAGCCCCGTCCTGGCCAGTGCAGCTGAGGAGTTCGAGGGCATCAAAGGTGATTTCGACAAGTTCGCCGCCATGTACGGCTTCAGTGACTTCTACACCAAGGTGGCCGACAAGCAGGCGGACTTGGTCCTCGCCTACGTCGTAGAGGCCTTCTCGAACCTCGGCGTTGACCTCACTGCACTGAAGCCCGGCGACAAAATCCCCAAGATCCCCGTGATACCGAGACATGACCGCATGGTCGGCGTTTTTCACGAAATTCTCCGCCGCGGCAAGCTGGCCGATTACGACGGCAGACAGTATGTCCGCTCAGAGACGATCGTCGACACCACGCCCTCCAGCAGCCGTTTCAAGGACATCCTAGCGGAGTTCCCCCAGCATGCCAAAGAGCACACGCTCCTGAATATCTGTGGTGCAAAGATGGCTGCGATCCTGAGTGGTAAGATGGATCCGCTATCGATCCTGTTCGGCACCAAGGCGAACCGCATCGTGCTTGACGACGTGTACGCGACGGCTCCCATGTTCATCATCAATTCCCAGCTTCTCACATCCTTCCTCGAGAAAGCGTTGTCCAAGTCCATCCCTGGCCCTGACGGGAAGTATCGCATCGTTGAACTGGGAGCGGGGACAGGAGCAACGACGCGATGGGTCGTGGACAGACTTGTGCAGAAGGGGGTACCTATCGAGTATACCTTCACCGACATCTCCTCCGCGTTGGTGTCCGGGGCGCGGCGTAAGTTTGCCGGGCTTGACTGCATGAAGTATGGCACTATCGACATCGAGAAGCCGCCCGCGGCGCAGCATCTTGGGCAATACGACATCGTGCTTGCCACGAATTGCATCCACGCCACTACCAACCTGCACAACTCTCTGACCAACATCACCAAGCTCTTACGGCCCCATGGTTTCGTGTCGCTCGTTGAGCTTACGACGCGAAACTACTGGCTGGACATGGTCTTCGGTCTCCTGGACGGGTGGTGGCTGTACGACGACGGCCGCCCCTACGTGCTGGCGACCCCGGAGTTCTGGGACGACGCAATGAGACTGGCCGGGTTCCAACACGTCTCGTGGACGGGCGGCCATAAACGCGAGTCTGAGGTCTGCAGAGTCATCACTGGTTTCAAGCAGCCTGTTCGGGATGCATCTCCATACCGCAGCATACCCCAGGAGAAGGCTGGCGGCGTTGAGACGGTCGTCTTCACGCACACAGACAAGCAACTTCCGCTTCGAGCCGACATTTACTATCCTTCATCGTCTGAGGCGTCAGCGCAAAGGAACTGGGTTACCGGTATGGTTTAAATCAAGAAGCTCGCATTTTGTACATAGACACCGGAGCTGACGCTGCTCTGCTACAGGTTTGATAGTCCATGGAGGAGGGCATGTGATGCTGTCACGCCAGGACGTGCCGCCGCGTCAAATTCAACTTCTTCTTGACAACGGTGTCTTGCCCGTGAGCGTGGACTACAGACTTTGCCCGGAGACGACCATTCTCAACGGGCCGCTTGTTGATGTTGCCGCCGCATATGCTTGGGCAAGAAACACGCTGCCAGACCTGAAGCTGATCCAAACGAAGACGAACAGCCTTCTCGATCGCAACAGAGCCGTGGTTGTCGGCTGGTCGACCGGAGGCACCCTAGCCATGTCCTTGGCCTGGACCTCCGTACCGCGTGGCATCCCAGCTCCCGACGCGATTCTTGCCTTCTACTGCCCGACTGATTATGAGGACGAGTTCTGGCGGAAGCCAAACATCCCAAACCACTCGAATGGGTTCGCAAACGAGACCTACAATGTCGTTGACGGGGTCTATTCTGCCCCCATCACCGCATACAACGTGCCTCCAAAGATGATGGCAGCATCCGGCTGGATAGCGCCAAAAGACCCCCGCAGCCGCGTCGTGCTGCACATGAACTGGCACGCGCAGACACTACCCGTCCTCTTCCATGGCTTGCCGCCGGGCTCGAACGTGCCATCGCACGCCGCGGCCTCTTATAACAAGCTGGAACAGCCCTCATTGGTTGAGGTAGTGCGCGCCAGTCCTTACGCCCAGATTATTAAGGGCAACTACAAGTCACCGACGCACGTTGTGTTCGGCACAGGAGATGACTTGATTCCGTGGGAGCAGGCCCGGCGCACGGTGGATGCGATGCGAGATGCGGGCATTCAGTCAGGGCTTACTCTTGCCCCTGGTCAGCCTCATCTGTTTGATCTTCTTCGGGATCCCGATGGGAGTCGTTGGGGTTATGTGATGGAGGGCTACAAGTTTTTGCTTGAGAAGATTGGGAGAGATGTCAAGTGAGACTACAACAGAAGCCCAATTTCGTTTTGGCGTTAATTTCTTATAAAATTCCAATGAGACTAGATATCTTTCGAAATCGTATCTTTACGCAAAATTAATATGCTGCGAGTTCGCTTGAGACATGCCCAAAAGCAAACCACACCTCTTGAGGCAGGACGCTGAGAGAAAAGACTGCATCTGCCTCCTCGCCCCTGTTCAGCTGTCTCCAGCCTTGGGAAACAACAGCCCATCTCTCCTTCTGGTGTCGGATTTCAGGATGGTGATCCCTGGCTCACCTTGGCTCTCGTCAGGCACAAACAGGCTGGACGAGTCGGACCCGAGTTATTCGATGAGCCGGCTAGGGTAGACGCGGCCAAGAACCTGAGTGATTCAATCTACGCTCGACATCTAATTGCCACATTTAAGCCTCCGTCGTGCAGTAATTAGCCACCAGTATCATGGGTCGCGAGCGCGAAAAGGGATTACAAGCTGGCGATCATCAGCCATTCATTCACACATCCATCACCACCGCCGCAATGACTCCACAACTACAAGGAATCTTTGAGCAATTCGATGACAGAGCCTGTCGTTTAGTTGCGATCTTGGTGGTCGTAGGCATATTGATCTTCGTTCTGGACAATGCGCGTTCGTACATCCGGTTAAGACACATTCCAGGACCACCTGCGGCGGCTCTCACAAACTTCATCCGTCGCTCGTGGGTCAACACTGGCAACGCCCACGAAATACACACCAATTTACACATCAAATATGGCACCGTCGTGCGGTTTGGTCCCAATGCCGTCATGGTCTCCACGCCCGATGCGATTGAGAAGATCTACGGTTTCAAGACAAGATTTCAGAAGGTACGCAACGCCGGCATTGAAACCCGACGTCCTGCAAAAGTCTTTGCATATCGTTGCAACACTAACCTCCGGTATAGTCCGAATTCTACGACTCGATCATGCCGAGGATGAAGGGTGGCAAGATCCCAGACGTTTTCGCTACCCGCGACGAGGACATACACCGGCGAATGAGGCGTCCCGTCGCCAATCTGTACTCGCTTACAAACCTGATGTCGTTTGAGCCGGTCGTGACGTCTACTACGCGACACCTGTTTGCGCGGCTAGACGAGCTGTTTTTAGACAAGAAAGTTGATGTCGACCTGTTCCAATGGATGCAGTATTTCATGTTCGACGTCCTTGGCGAAGTCACATTTTCCAAGGAACTAGGATGTCTCGATAAGGGTGGCGATGTTGAAGGCGTCATTGAGAACAACTGGCGCTATTTCAACATGGTTGCTGCGGTACGTGGGAATCCGAGACCCCTATATGATCCTTCTGGATCACTATGCTAATCGTCTTGCATATGACAGAATACGCAGATGCCTTGGCTCGACTGCTTGTGGAGAGACAACACCCTGATTCCCGTCTCGGCGAAAAGAAACCCGCTGGTCGAGTTCGGTGCCGCCAGAATCAGGGAGCGGATTAGTCTGATCGAGAGCGTCAAAGGCGACCTCGGCCAAAAAGACTTCCTCTCCAGCTTCATCGCCGAGAATGCCAAAGACCGTACCCTCCCCGCAATGTACGTGCCTAGATGTAGCTTCTCGAGCCTCAGACGTGGTGATGAAGCACTCAGACTGACGCAATGCGCAATAGGTTTCTTCCCACCTGGGTCAATTCCAACATCGTCGCAGGTGCAGACACGACAAGCATTTTGTCTGGCGCCCTGATATACCATCTCCTCAAAAACCCCGCGTCGCTCGCAAAGCTTCAAAGGGAGATCGACGATGCCGCCGCCGCGGGGCGACTCTCCAAATTCGCAACTTGGAAAGAATCCAAGGCTCTCACTTACTTTGACGCCTGCGTTAAGGAGGCCACTAGGATGCATCCACCGTTCGCCCTCCCGTTCGAGCGCGTAGTTCCGGAATGTGGACTGGAGATTGACGGCTATCACATTCCCCCGGGAACAAGAATCGGAATCGTAAGGCGACTATTCCTCATTGAATGGCTAAAGTTGAGAGATGTTTTGATTCTGATAACCCACTCCCACTCCTTAGAACCCGTGGTCGCTGCATCGCGAAGTATCACTGTATGGTGCCGAACCGGACATATGGCGACCCGAGAGATGGCTGTGTAATGAAGAGAAGCACGCAGCTATGTACAATACACTTCTGACGGTAAGTCTGACGAACAACAAAGATTTCAACCGGAATCGCGTTAACGTGTTTGGCTTCACAAGTTTGGCGCTGGCCACCGAAGCTGCCTCGGAAAGCACCTCGCCTACTTTGAGATATACAAGCTCATTCCCTCGCTGTTGCAGCGCTACAATGTGAGTAAACTGGCAGTAATAATCAATTGAGAATGGAAGTTGATCGACAAACCGCACTAGATACAATTGGTAAACCAAGATGAGGAGTGGACTGTTGAAAACAAGTGGCTTGCGAAGCCATCGGGATTCCGCGTCAAGCTTTCGACTCGTAGATAGGATCATGTAAATAATTTACAATAATTTTGTGGGGAAGATCTGTTAGATCAGAACGCAAGCAAAACGGATCGCCTGCGCAGAAACTCTTCATTCTTCGCACACGGTGTCTTCAAAATATGATATCCTGAAGCCGTTTGCCAACCCCAATCACTATGGGTCATCTGAACTGGCAAATCATTCCCTGCATCACCTGATCCATGAAGAAGAAACTTTCCATCGGCTTATCTAAGTGCAGCTCATCTCCTCGTACGCCAGCCCTCGGTCATGAAGCAGCTGTGTAAAGTAGGACGGCGCCAGGTTGTCGGGTCCGGGGCCGAGTTGACTCAGACCAAGCGTGCAGTCTATGTGCAATAGTGTAGACTAATGTGTAGGTAATCGTCGCAGCCTGCTTGACATGTTCCAACAATAGCCGGGCCACTTGCCTCAGAGCAACTCTTCTTGTTCATGATTGGCCTGGGGTAACTCGTAACTCGGGTCCCGTCAGCCCATTTGCACCGGACGCAAACCGGCCAACATCAGCCCATCTTAACCACCATATATTACGCTGAAAAAGCTACTACTAGTAGTGGCCTTGGTGTCTTTCCGAGTTAAACAACTACTCATTTAGTCTGTGGTCATTTGTCCTAGCCCACGATGCCTGGACTTACAACTCAACCCCTAGTCCAGTCCGAGAAGCCAGAGAAGCCAGAGAAGCCACTCGTGGTTTGGCAGTCACTCAAGAAATGTCTCCCGCCGGCAGAAAACAAGGACATTGAGTTTTGGTGGAATCTCACCGGGTACCACCTCGCAGTCATGATCGACGCGGCAGGCTACTCCACCCAGCTAAAATACGAGACCCTTCTTTTCCACTACCACTGGATTGTAAACATTTAATTATCTTTGCATCTTTTGTTACAGGTCAGACACTAACTCAATACCTATCCAGGTCCCACGGCTGGGCCCAGCGCCTCAGCGCGATGGCACTCCGGTCTTCAAATCTCTCGTCGCTTACGACGGCTCGCCATTCGAGTATTCGTGGAAATGGAACACCACGTCCGGCGAGCCCGACATCCGCTACTCCTGGGAGGCTATCGACAGCTCCTCAGGAACTGCTGCAGACCCCCTGAACCATGACCCCACGCTCGACTACATGGAGAAAGTGCCCAGCGTTCTCCCGAGCGTCGACTTCTCGTGGTACCGCCACTTCCTGGCAGAGCTGTACAACCCAGACAGGTCCGTCTACGCCAAGGAGCTAGAGGACGGCGAGCCGCCAGCGACGACCCTGATGCACGCCGTCGAGTACAACAAGAAAGCCAGCTTCGGCCTCAAGTCGTACTTCCTCCCGAGGAAGCTCTTCCAGGGCGGAGACCCCGCGACGCTAGGTGAATGGGACGCCGCCATCATGAAGCTGAACCCGGACGGCGACCACCCGGGCAGAGACGCCCTCATGCACTTCCTGACCAACAGCCCCGAGGGCCGCCTCATGAAGCCTAACGTCATGGGCATGGACAACGTGACGCCGTCCAAGTCGCGCCTCAAGATGTACTTCACCTCGCGCCACACCTGCTTCAACTCGGTCCGTGAGGTCGTCACCATGGGTGGGCTCCGCGATGTCTCCGAGGCCAGCCTGCAGGACCTGCGCTCCCTCATCCTCGCCATCCTCGGCCTGCCTAAGGACTACCCCGAGGACGCCGAGTTCGCTCCCGCGTCCGCGAGCGGCGGCGATGAGTGGGACGACTTTGACGCGCTGTGCGAGGGCTTCACGTACTTCTTTGACATCGCGCCCTCGAGCGGCACACCCGACGTCAAGTTCTACCTGCCCACGCGTAAATACGGCGCCGACGATTTGACGATTGCGAGGAATCTGGTCGCGTGGCTCCGGGGGCGCGGCCGTGGCGCCTACTGCCACCAGTATCTCGTCATGCTGGACAAGCTCGCCGTCCACCGCGGGCTGGAGAACAGTAAGGGCATGCACGCCTACATCAGCTACCAGTGCACCGACAAGGGTGAGCCGGATATCAAGTCATATATTTCTCCCGAGTTGTACCATAAGGCGCGGTATCTCTCCGCCTAGGATTTCTAGCTAGGTTCCGAATGATGAATGCTTGGTTTTCAAGGCCCGCATAGAGTCAATTCTGCGGATCGTCAAAGTGCGGTGCCGCGACCCTCCAATTTCACACGATGAGCTTCCTCCCATAAACACCGCGCGAGGGCATCATGCAGTGTGTATATCCACGGAAACCCGCTGAGATGATGGTGAACGGTTGCCCAGTCACGCAGGTCTGCGCGATCGCAAGTCTCCGCGATTGCAAAAAGCAGCCAGCTGTGGTCGTTGATTCTCAGGACCGAGATACCGCTCATGAAAAGGATCCACAGTGGCAGTGAGACATCGCCGGTCAGCGCGTCTACGTGCGTCGAATGGAGCTTTCGAACAGCGTCCACTAGACGAGTGCATAGAAGTGACGAACTGAAGTTATCGCGGCAGTAGTTGGGAAGCAGGCCGGTCATGAACGCCAGCATCGCGAGACGTGCTGCGTCGCCGTAGAGGCCTTCTGAAGCAAGTAGGGGCTGTCTGAAAGGTTCACCTTCCAAGAGACGGTAAAGGAGTGATGTGATCGTTTCTGTGTAGTCTAGAGGGTTGAGCTTGGATCGTCCGTTCTTCACCCTGTCGTTGAGGATGCCAGCGAAAACGATGAGATCTAGCATGATGCGGGGCAGCCCGGGGGGACAGACGGAAAGCTGTTCTGCGACGGTGCTAGAGTCGCACAAGACAGTGCTTACGGGTACGTCCTGACTATCAAACATCGTGGGTGTCCCGTTTTGCATAGCCAATTCGATATCAAGCCTGCTGTTGGTCAGTTTTCTTTGCTTCGGAGATTGAATGTCGGATTGGGAAGAGGATACCTGAGTGGCTTGAGGGCCAATGGACGGTTCTCCTTCATCAATCTGGCGATACCCCCGCGCAGCTCAATCATCCGATGAAGCCCTCTGAGGTGTACGAGGCCGGTGGAGTGTTGCTGGTGTATCTGTTGGTAGATGGCGAGGGTGACGACGGCAGCAATGGCGCTGTCCGATATGGCATGGGCGCCCGAAAGTTTGAGGTTGACCAACGAATAAGCCTGACATATGTGATGCAAAGTCTTGGACGACGTGGCAGGCTTTCGTTCAAAGAAGTCGACGTACGATGCCGACACGGCCAAGGTCGAGTGGAAGTCTGTGGCAGCGGTGAGTTCAAAATGGCAATCCGCCTGCGTGAATTGCAGTTACTCACATGCTTCATCTGCCAGTATGCAGTTGACCCAGATCGATTTCAAGATGTCGAACTTGTAGCAGAATTGGGGAGGAAACAGCGCGTCACTGATGTCAAGGAACCCTGGAGGAAGCAAGTCAGAGAAGCTTCAGGATAGAGGTTAAGGTGGTGGTAGATGGGTTGAGTGACCCGTACACCGATGCATGAGCCTAGTGGAGTCAGGATCGAGTTCTTGCGGGAACGATGTCAGACAGAAGTCATTCCAGAACACCCGTCGCGGTATCTTCAGCTGACGCTTGATGGGGACATTGTTCGTCTGTCTTCGCGTCGAGGGTCGTGGTCTGCCGGCATTCTTGCCCCTCATGACATGAGAACGAAGGGCGCGACGGTCGGATTTGCCTATGCCGGCCGCATTCTGTTCGATGAACACCAGCGCAGGGTTCATCGTGGTCGCTCAAAGGTCTGGTCGATGTCGGTACTGAAGATCACGGTCGGCGGGGGTACTCCCGTCTCCCTTGGCAATCCATGAACTGATGAACTCAGCTGTTGCCTGTCTCCAAAGGGATGAGCTATTTTTAGACCACGCTAGCATAGAATGGGTGTTTCTGATGCCGCTGCGGATTGCCCAGATGTTAATCCGAGCTTGCTCCGATCACCAAGGTTAGAAACAAGATGATCTTTATGGTGAAACAAAGACGAACTTGTCGACCTATTCAATCTAACTCGCTCATACGGTCTAGATCTAGTCATTCTTCAAGACCGACGCTATGGACAGATTCCAGGGCCCGGATGTGAGCCCAACCAACTCCACTCAGGGACGAGATGGAGACTCAAGTAAACTGTGCACAAGCAGATTGAGGAGAGACATTTAGAAGGTATAGCTTCACTGAAATCATGTGGATAAAGTTCGCTGCCTTTCAAGTAGTATTGATAAGGCCTAATGGAATTCCATTACTGCTGTCATGGTAGTATTAAATACAACAAAAGTAGTAACAAATGAAAAGTCTACACATCCATCGAGAATGTTCTCGGCACATGACGGCCATTCTAGCTCCAGCCCGCCGTGTTGGAAGGAACAGGGTGATATCCGTTGAAAAAGCCCAGAGGATCGAACTTGTTCTTCAAGCTCGTCAAACGCTCATGGCGCCACTCATCGTACCCGTACAGAGCCGACAGAGGCTCGTCCTCGTTGGCATAGTTCTGGTAGACGTAGAGCTTGTCGTAGCCGGAAGAGCTAGGCTCGGCAAACCTGTCGCGCCACTCCCCGAAGAAATCGTTCACAGCGTCGGCAACGGAGTCGTCCGTGTACGAGCCAATGGACTCAATCACGTTCTCGAAGTGGTCGCGGTGGGGGAAAGCCGAGTAGTCGTCGGCAAACGCCTTGACTCCCTGCACGGGGAAGGTCTCAATCATCATGGCCGACCCGGCGGCGAGAGGGTTTTCTACCAGGAACGTCTCGAACGCGTCGGTGAAGTTGACCCAGGTGGCCGGGTGAAGGACCTTGGTGTTCAGAGCGCGCAGGTTGTAGCGCGGTCCCGTCGCGCAGGATTGCGGGATGAGACCGTGGACCGTCTTCGTGAGCAGCTCTTCCCAGCCCAGCATATTCTCTTGAACGTCGATACTGAAGGAGGAGAAGCGTTCGGTGTACTTCCTGCCCTCTTCCTCCGGCCCGGAATAGACCAGGTTGACGATGACGGTGATCTTCGGAGAGATTAGCAAGGAACGACAGTAGTGAGCTTGATAATGACCCGCCGACGTACCTGAGATGTGGTAGCATCCAATGCGAAGAACATGAGGATGGCCAGCTTCTTGTCCAGACCGTCGGCAGTTAGTTCATTCGTGACCTCCATGACCCGTTGCACGGAGTCCTTGGAAAAGACCAAGTCCGCGCTGTAGTGCTTTCCCCCATTCGTCGCCGGCCAGGTCTCGTACGTCGACTCGATAACGATGCCGTAGTTTTGGCCAGATCCCCTGATGCCCCAGAAAAGATCGGAGTTGACGTCGTTGGAAGCCTCGATGATTGTGCCGTTCCACAAGGCCATGCGGACCTTGCGGAGGGCGTCGCTAGTCAAGCCGTGCAGGCCCTGAAGACGTCCGAGGCCACCGCCCAACATGGCGCCCGTCGAACCCACACATGGGCATGATCCCACAGCTAGCTCACGGATTAGAAAAGAGAAGGCATATCGTTCCCATTTCGGTGTGACTTACTCAGCTCTCGTCCGGCGGCCGCTACGGTGTCTACGAGGTCGCTGAAACGGACACCGGTTCCCACAACAGCTGTGTTGTCGTCTTCCAGCTTGACGTAGTCGAAGTTCTCCAAGTTGATCAAGACGGCGTCTTGGATGGCGTGGAGAGACGGAGCATATCCGTGACCTCCAGACTTGGCCAGCCAGGTCATGTTGTTACCGGACATATACTCAAGCTACGTTCACGATATCGTATCAGCCAAAGCTTCTTGCTGTCCGAGATTCGGGCCAAATGGAGCTATGCTGGATGTGCTAACTTACAGCAAGGGAGAGCTGCTCCTCGGTTTCGGGAAGGAAAACCTCGTCAAAGGTAGGGGCCTTGTAGGATGACCAACGCGTCGTCTTTTCCCCAAAGCTAGCCCAGGTCTTGTCGTGTACAAGACTAGAAACTTCTGTCGGCCATACGATTTGAGAATCGTTGCGCAGGTTCAATGTTGAGAAAGTCAGGGGCGTGCTTGATGCCGTCCGGATGGCGGCCAGAAGCGCCGGGAGGGCTTGAACGATCGCGAAGCGGGTCATTTTGGCTACTATTGGAACGGATACGCAGAAGAGACTTGTCGCTGATCAGGCTCTGTGGATAACACATCAAAATAAAATCGTGTCAAAATGAGGCCCCTGGACTTTTATATTCTTCTCGAACTCGTAACCGTCACGACGGTGGCTTGCTGTGCCTCAGCTATCAGGCCCCCAATAATCAAGAATGAAGCCATTGTAGGACCATCGTGAAGGAATTCTTTTCACTCCTAGGCTGAGGCGCAGCTATGTTCAGCGACGATAGAGTCCTCTATGTGCCCCGAAGTGGTGATAGTTTGGACGAGACTACCGTGAGACTATTCAGACAGGGCTCAGCCGGTACGCCTCCCAGCCTGATTAGGGATGGTATCTCATTTGGGGGGCCTCTTAAGCCGAATATGAGCATCTAATCCGGAAGTCGTGCCTGGAGAGATGGGACTTCTGGTTCAATCGAGGCCCTGAGGCGCAATCCACGGGAATCGCGTACGTTCCTGCGGGATCACTAGTTCGAAGGCAGCCGCATTCAACAATCCTTCCGTCCCGAGAAGCGGATATGCTACGACCAGATGAAGCTTGAACAGGGCTGTGAAAATTTGAGCGCTCAAGGCAAAGCCGTGACAGCCGTTCGGAACTAAGGCCGCAGCCAGTCGCATCAAGTTATCAACCGTCAACAATCTCCGGGGCGTGCCTGCCTGGAGCGCGTAGTCCTCTTGTGAGACTAACAGGGGCGAGGGGGGACTTCAGCTGATTCTGCGAGGGCAGCGTGAGCAGCACCTATGGCCCGGCCGATGAGGGGTGACAGTCATTGGCGTTCGTCCCAGGATCCTCACCCCCTCCCGGTCCGCCCGAGTAGCGAAAAGCTTCGAATGGCCTGGGAAAAGTGGGACCGGTCTGGAACGAAGAGCGAAGAATATGATAAAAATAGCATCATCTTGGGCCGGACTCGATGTCCTGTCAAAGAATCGTGGCTTAGCGGGCTTCTTGGTTATTGACTTGGGTCCGTCCGGCAGATAACTCGGGCCCGGAGGCCCACAAATCCAACTCGGGTCCCGGGCCGCGAGGCGCCAGCCTCCGGCAGAGCATACTAGACCGGAAACTATCGAGTGTCTAGCCGGGAGTCAAGTGCAGCCTACTTTGCGCAATCAGCCCATCATTCTTCGGTCAACCAAGCAGTTTGAAAGGTGATATCGAAGTTGCACTTTCAGTCCAACTTCTTCCTCCCTCCCATTCCCCAACCTTACGTCGGCAGCCGAAGAACGTTGACGAAATACTTAGAAAGCGATGGATTCGGCCACAGAGATTCCAAAATACACCGGAAAGACCATCTTGGTGACTGGCGCAGCTGGGGCACTCGGCCAAGCGACTGCAATCTCGTTCGCCGCCGCCGGGGTTGCCCGCCTCGCCATCGTTGACCACGTCGACGTTTCGAATACCCGTGAAAAGGTTATCCAGGCAGCCTTGGACGTCGGCAGTGCGGCGCCCGATGTGCTTGCTTTGGCCATTGACGTGTGTGATGCCGCGAGCGTCGAGGTAGGCGTACGGGAGGTGAGCTCGAGGTGGGATCATGTTGACATCTTCGTCAACATCGCAGCTCCTTCACCTAAATCCGTCATCCCTCATGGCGATGTTACTGGGTTGAGAAACGTGGACGCCTGGTGGAAGGTCTGGGAGGCCAACGCCAAGGGCATCAGCCTCATGGCCCGGGCCCTACTGCCCCTCCTTTCGCGCGGCTCAGAAAGGACGATCGTGAATGCGGTTCCTATGTTCTCCGCCAATCTCGCGGCGTCTGCGAGCGACAGTCAGTTGTCCTTGCTGGCCGCTACGCGGCTTTCTGAGTGTTTGATGCTCGACTACGCGCACGAGGGCCTTTTGGTTTACTCTGTGAACCCGGAAATCGATCTGGAGGGAAGAGTGCCAGAAGCCGAGAGACAAGGTATGTCGAGCTAGTGACACTTCCAGAAGATGAGAACACTCTGGGTTGATGCTGATATTTGCCAGCCACGGATGCCAGATGCGGCGATGCCATTGTGCATCTGACCGGCAAGCGGCGCGACTGGCTGGCGGGGAGACATGTCGCAAGCGTGGAGGACTTGCTTAAGCTGCAAGCCCGGGACGAAGACTTGTCTGGTAGTTTTCCTTTGAAGATTCAGCCTCCTATTGAGATAGCTACTTCCAAGGATGATATTTCTGTACCGCCTTGGACATCTAGGAGAGGGAGAGTTCCTCGTAGTAGTTACTAAGCTGCTGAGCAGTCTGTTGGGAGCACTAGCATGTCGCTGTCATTGAGAAGTGATGATTCTTCATTGAAGCATAGCTTGATGTACTCTGTCAGGGGAACTCAGAATGACTCTTAACAGGAGTTTTATATATATAACTGAAAACTGAAAAGTGTCTTGGGTTATTTCTCTGGTGTTTTTGTTTTACTACAGACGTCATGGTGAAAGCCAACAACCTATGACTCTGATCACGATGTGACCGTTTCCACGCCAAAAATATGCCTTCAAAAAGTTAGTCTCATTTGACACATTCCGAGACACAAGATCCATGTGCCGGCTGCTATGACCCATAGAGTGTTGACTGGTCGTATCGGTTAGCAATCACCTTTAGTTATTAATGAAAAACAATCACTTGATTTAGTATTACACAAAGTAAAATCAGTAGATCGACATCCATAAATCGGCATTGGCATTCGAGGTTGTGGATTGAAATGAAGTGTCCATCAAAAAAAGCCAGAAGGACCTGCATTCAGCTTGAAAAGTAAATCAATCAGGGTATCTCATATTCCCTACAACCTAGCCTCCTCAAAGACAACATCCACTCTACGAAATCTGAGTAATGCATCCAGGCTGCACCTGTTCCAGCTTGGCAACGAGCTCCTTCCATATCGCCTTCTGCAGGCGCTGGCCCTCATCGTTGCTGACCCAGTCCGGCACCCAGAACTCCTTGACTTTGCAGCCCGACAGAAGCTTTCCGTGACCCTCCTCGCCAACCACCAGGCCGTGCAGGATGGTGCGACTGCCCACCTCTGCCGTGCGGGCCATCATGGTCCGGACCGCCTCGTGCATGATCTTGGTGAATGTCCTCGCATCGCGTCCCAGTCCGGTGGTGCAGAGACCAGGGGCGACCATGGTAATGACCACGCCCGTACGGTCTACGGGAAACTGGGCCGCAAACTGACGGACGGCACATTCCTCGACGAGCTTTGTGAGAGCGTATCTGGTATGCGTCAGTTCCGTCGCAAGCGGCTTGTTCGTCTTCTGCTTCTCCGACGTACCTTGAGTCCATATTTGCGCGCTTCTCGTCGTTGAGCCCGTCAAAGACGCTTCCAGTGCGGCTCTTGTCCATCTCCGCCTTAACGGTGTACCCCAGCACGCTGACGATGAAGACGAGCGTCGGCTTGATGCCGAACTTGCGCGCGCTCTCGCTCAGCTTGGGCATCATCAAGGCTCCAAGGAATAATGTGTTGACGACGTTGACGAAGATGCTGCTCTCGACGCCTTCGAAAGTCTCCCACTGGTCGATCATGATGCCGGCGTTGCAGACGAAGCCGTCGATCCTGTCCAGCTCCTGAGAAATCTGCTTGGCAAAGACTTGGACGGCGGCGTATGTTGATAGATCCAGATGCCGCACCTTTGCGACGAGGGTTCTGGTGTCAGTCTGTGGTTCTCGGCCGCCGGTATTTGGGCCAAATTAACGTTACCTGTATGACACCCTTGCGTCCCGTCGACTTCTCAATGTCTGCCTTGGCCACTTCTCCAGCGCCGAGATCCCTCACGGCCAGGATAACTGTCGCGGCGGAGGCAGCGACGAGGTGCCGCGCAGTCTCCAGGCCCAAGCCGGAGTTGCCTCCGGTGATGACATAGGTCTTTCCCACGCAGGTAGACTCGTCCACCAGGATGGGGAGCTTCCTGTACTGCTCCGCAGTCAACCGCAGCATCACCATCTTTGCTACTGCTACAAGAAATTGCAAATTTATGTGAAGGGTTCTGGGAAAGCAGAGAAAGGAGACTCTGAGATGAGTTCAAGAAGGGCGATGTATGGGATTTTGGGTATGCCGGGAGACACGATGCCGGCGTGTTCACGACGCGGCTTTCATCCTTTATATCCCAAGCAGGCAGCATTGTACGAAGTCTCCCAGGGACGAAGGGAGTGTCAAGGCTACGGCACGGCCTCGGAGCTACAATCGATCACAAGGCGCGTGGTATCATTTTGGTCAGTCTGGTGGTAAGCATAAGTCAGAAGCGGCCAATCAAAGAGCCAGATCTGTATCTCCGCCTTGTGGGGTTCTCTCAGCAGCCAATCAGATATCACTTGCCACTTCAAGACTAGCGTAGAGGGCCCGCCCCGCCTTCCGGTCTCCGGCCCGGGCCAATCAGATACTGATTGCCTCTTTGGGAAGCCGACGGGAAAATACAAAGACGAAGTACCTCCCATCTTCTATATACGGGACCTGCGCATGAAGGGGCACTCAGTCCTTCGTAGAGAACCCTTGAACCAAAGATACCTTAGTCTGGCCCTACGTGCTTCCGTGTTTTGGATCCTTCCCGCTGGCCTCAACCGACCTCAAAAGTACTCGCGAATGCAGGCCCAGCCCGACCGGTGTAACAGGGGGCAGAGTCCTTTCGCCTTACCCGTCCGCCATCCATTGGCCCAAGGCTCCCTCCGTGCCTGCATGCACATGGAGACTCTGATGCTTGATGGCATGATGTCCTCTGTGTGAACAGTGACTGCGTTCTTCTCTTACTGCGTGCGGCCGGCCGCCCGTGAGGCCACCCTCCCTCCATGCGCCCGGAGGGGTCCCTGTCTATTCAAATTCAAACCCTTGTCCTAATATCTTCGAGAGCGCCAACCACAAACACGTTCCTCGGACCAATTTTCCAAAAAAAAAAAAAACCTAAGAAGCCTTCTTCCTAGCTCTTAGCTTGACCTGCACCGCTCGTCGCTTGGGCTGTAATCCGACATACAGCTAGCACACGGCATGGGTTTGCATACCGTGCCTCACCGGCTGGAAACCTTCGTCGTCGTCCCTGCAGGAACTCGACCCCTGTTGGGAAACGTGTTGCCGGGTGGTTTGACGACGAAACGGGGAAAGCAAGATCCACCCACGCATTCACAAAATCGCGGACTGCGGCAGACTGGACTGACAGGATCTGGATCAGATAGGGCATATTCCACGCGCCTCTTCTTCGCTTGCATGAAGCTGCCTAATGTGACCCTGCTTTTTCGGAAACGCGTATAGGGCTAGCTGTTTGGCGCCCGTTGCAGCATCAAATCGCACATGGTACCATAGAATGGCTGATCTAGAACGCTGGAAGGCTGCAGAATCTTTACCCCTTTGAGAATGTCGAAGGAATGCATAGTGTCGCGCCAAACTACTGCACCAAATATCCAAGCGAGACGCCTCTGTCTGTGAGGCAGTGGAAGTGGCCTATGTAGGAGGAGTACCCCTCTTCGGCACCCTCTTAAGCATATTCGGGCAGTGCGTGTGGCGGTAGCCACATCTCGCGTAATTGTGCCAATGCTGCGAGTCAGGCGTAAGTTATGCAGAGGCCCGTTGTCCATAGTAACGTAGTGAAGTGTAGAAGAGGGGGACTCATGTAGGAGTGTGTGATGTCTGACACCGAGTGCTGGCCTTTCGTCTCCTCTGCCCGGAAGAGGCGACCCCCGCCTATTGTTGCAGGAAGCCATTCGAGTGCATGCAGAACTGCTCTCATTTGATTCCTCCGCTTGACGAGCCAGATCGCGGCACAGTGGGGGTCCTCGTTGAGTAGGCTGCGCTGGGGAACGATGGAGGCGCCTTGTAATCATCGCCCTTGTGCATCATATATCTATCTCGATACCAGCCCGTAACTCCCACCCCGTAAACGCGAATCGGACAGGGAACCCTTGTAGATCAATTCAGACCTCGGGGCTTTCTCATGGAATACTTTCTGCTCGTCTTTTCTTTCCTTTTCGCAGAAGTTCCAGGAAGAACACCATGCCTCCTACTAGAGAACGAAGATGGTGGACGAGCCAAGAAGATGACATACTCAAGAGAGAGGTGCAGGGAAAGAGTACCAGTCTCCTCCCCCCGTTGCCACGTGCGCTTTCGAATCTAACGAATATCTCCATCTCCTAGTGCGTCAAGACGGAAGCGTCCAAAACTGGAACGACATCGCCACGTCGTTACCAGGCCGCACGAACAAGGACTGCCGCAAGCGGTGGGCGAAGGTCCAAGTCGACATTCGAAAAGGCGCTTGGACGCAAGAAGAAGACGAGAGGTTGCAGAAGGCCGTGCTGCAACTCGGGTGCAAGTTGGCTCGCCCCACGCTCCCCCCATTTCCCATCTCTCGGGACTCATTAATGCTAACCTCCACCTTTGTCGTAGATGGTCTCAAGTAGGCGCCATGGTCCGAAGTAGAAATGCCGACCGTAAGTAGATAATCATCCTCGTCAATATTCCCCCTTGGTTCCCCTCAGTGCTGAGACGCATCCTGGCTGCAGAATGCGCGAAACGTTGGCAGCACGTGTTGGGACCCGACGTCAAGCACTCCCCCTGGACCCCCGAGGAGGACAGGAAGTTGCTGGACGCCATGAGGAAGTGCGGGAACAACTGGAAGCAGATTGGTCTTACCGAGCTGCCGGATCGTTCCACCCACGATCTACGCAACAGGCAAGTCAAGACATTTATGGCATCATTTGCGTGGACCTACAGCTGACCATCGCCCACAGAAGCCTCATTCTCAGCCGCAGGAGCCGGCATGCACAATCCAAGGGCTCAACTTCCTCTCCACAGTCATTACCGGAGGACATTGATGAGAAGATGGCCAACAACAGCCCTGATGGTAATGATGAGGAGGAGAGTTGCGACGGTGACGACGACGATGTATTTGATGAAGCTTCCGAGGCGGAAATGACGGACTCAAGAAGAAAACAGAAGCATCAGCTCCTGGTTGACATGAATCTTCTGTCCGAAGAGCCAGTCGGGGCAACAGAAATCGGGGCCGCGTCCAACATCATGTCACACTACCAGCACTCACACACATCCCCGGCAGTACCCGCTTTGGAGTTACAAGGTAGTACTTTCAACGTGTTCGACCTGAGCTGCATAGGCACCTCAGATTATTCGTTGGTGAACTCGGCGTTTCCAACCCCGGACAACGATTGGATATCTTGGCTCAATCCGCTTGAGGCCGACACCTCAGTTTCGCCGGAATCGCGGCCCTCGTGGTGGGATAAAGGTCCCCCTGATCAACATTACTTTCTCGACTCCGGCTATGGGAGTTCTGACGTTAACGGGGCTGGCATTTCGGATGGTAATCATAGCTCAAGGGCTAGGAAGCGCATCAAAGGCGGGGCTTCTCCAAGGGCTTCTCTCGGGTCACGGGCTCGCGCTGAGAACCCGTCGAGGGACAATGGGCAGATGGGTTCTGTTACTTTGTCTCTGGACCAGGTAGACCCGATAATCGCCAACGAGATAATAGGAAGCGTCCTGAAACACAGTGCTGGGCTCAAGATCAATTGCACAGTCAGCAATCATTCATGAATCTCACCAGGAGTGTATACGTATGTAGCTTGCATACGCGATTATAGTTGTAAAAAGATGAACCCAATGGAACTCCTCTTAAAAGCCATATTGATAGCGTATCATTCTTTTCTTGTCCCGATGTTGTTCCATTTGTCAAACTCTGCACCCTCAACATCATCGTATTTCCGGTCCACGAGTTTCGGCATGGACCCGAGTTATATCCGCACTTGCGGCCGGCTCAGGAACCCGACTTGGGGCCAAGTACACCTGATTGGTCCATTCTAACCCCCTGCTGTTTGTGGTGAGCGTGATAGCAAACATCGAATCCGTTCTTGATGGTACCACCGGCATAATTAACACTTCTGACCACACGCCACAGTCCAAGTTCTCCTACACATCCATCTTCCCCTGTCAACAACAGACACACGCGCCCAGACACACGCGCCAATGTCGTCTTTCAGAACGCCCAAGGTGAGCCTAGAGAACGCCTCGGCGTCCGGCCTGCGAACGCTGCCCGAACTGGTCGACTTCCACGCCGAAAACAATCCTAAGCACCTTTTTTGCCTTCAGGCCGAAGCAAACGAGGCTGGAGACGGCCACGGTTTTGTGCCCTTGAGCTATGAGACACTACAGCGCGCCATCATTCGCTGCCAGGCATGGCTCAAGGAACAGACCACCAGTCTTCACCCACCCAAGATTGGGACCGATGGAAGCGTGAAGAAATGCGCTCCCGTCGCGGTGCTCATGGAGAGCCATGTTGGCTTGGTCATCTGCGTGCTCGCCTGTATGGGCATGGGCGTGCCGGTTGTCCTCCTGTCGGCGCGTCTGAGTGCGCCGTCCGCACGACATCTCATCCGCGAAACGGGCGCAAAACTTGCTCTTGTGTCTCCCCGCCTGATACCCCTAGCTTCCGAGGCGGTGGTTGCTGAATATCGAGATGGTAAAGAGATGCCTGGTGAAAGCATGACGATGATACGCTCTGTATCCGGTTACAAGTCGTTTCTTGCGGATGAGCCCGCAGAATACCGAGATCGCATCCTTCGCGCGGCCAATCCGGAGCACTACGTTTCGGGAGATGATCGCCAGGTTCTCATCCTACATTCTTCAGGAACTTCGGGTCTCCCAAAACCGATACCATGCTCCCACAAATACTTTCTGGGCTACGCCACATGCCACAACTTCGAATCGACCGTAGAAGCTCACGGACTGACGGTTTCCACACTACCGTTCTTCCACGTAAGTTAAAGAAAAAAGTGATGATATTTCTTTCCAGTTCCCCAGCTGATTAAAGAGGCAGGGATTTGGCTTTGTATCCGTCTGCCTGTCTCTCAGCATCGGCAAGACAGTTTGCGCCCCTTCATCCTCCACCATCCCCAACGGTGCCAGCGTCGCAGCCCTCATAGAGGACTCCCAAGCAAAGGCGCTACTGACAGTTCCATCTATCTTGGAGGAGATCGAGGGCTTGCCAGGTGGCAGAGGGCATGACGTCCTTCGCAAGCTAGATTTCGTGGGCTTCGGTGGCGGCAGACCCAAAGCTTCGGTCGGTGAGAGACTTGAGCGTTCGGGTGTGAGACTCGTCGGCCAGTACGGTGCGACGGAGACCGGTCCAATGACACCTTTTTTCGTGCCAAGCAAGGGACATGACTGGCGTCGACTGCGACTGCGTGCTGATATACTCGGGCCGCTTCAAGTGAAGCTCGACCTCGTCGATGCACACGCAGAGAGTGCGCAGGGCGAATCCGAAGCTGGACGATGTTACACCTACAAGCTCAGCATGAAGCCGTTTGGATGGCAGGAGCGCTTCGAGCTGCAGGATATGATCGTAGCATGCACGAAATGCGTCTCGTCTGATGACGTGGGACAGCTGGATTTCGTGATTGCAGGCCGCAAAGACGACTTGATCTGTCTTGCCACCGGAGAGAAAGTGAGGCCAACGATATTGGAAACCCTGCTTAGACAGCACGAAGACGTAAGAGACGCAACTGTGTTCGGAGAAGGACAGTTCGAACTCGGTGTCATCGTAGAGCCTGCCAGACCCGTCGGTCCCGGCGAGATGGACAAATTCAAGTCGTCGATCTGGCCGGCGATCGAGGAAGCCGGCCGTCAGATGGATGCTCATGCAAGGATTACGTCGCCGACCGCGATTCTCGTTGTCGCACCCGACGCGCTCCCGAGAGCAGACAAGGGCACCGTTCTCCGGAGCGCAGTCTCAAGGAAGTTTGCCGATGAGATGGCGGCAGTCTACCGCGATCTCGAGGCCAGCATGGTTGCACCACCAATCGATCTATCCTCGCCTGCGTCCAGCATCAGAAATCTCGTTACCCAGGACATTATGGGCCTAGGCAATGGCAGTGATTGGCAGGACGACGATGATTTCTTCGCGCGTGGCATGGACAGCCTTCAAGCGACGAGACTACGAAGACTGCTGGCGGCTTCATTGCGCGCAACTCATGCCGCTGCTGAGCCTGGGACAGCCAACGTCCTCGCCACGGAGATGATTAAAGATGACATCGTCTATCGCAACCCTTCTGTAAATAAGCTGGTTGAGGCACTGGTTCCCAGTTCGTCCAAGACAAACGGCGTCATTACCGAGACAAAGCTTATCGAACAGCTGGTGGACAAGTACTCCGGCAGAGGCGACCACCGAGAGCAGCGGAAAGCCGTGGTGTTGCTCACGGGCGGCACCGGCAGTCTCGGGTCTTTCTTTGTTGGGCGACTCCTTGGGGATGATAACGTGAGCAGTGTCATCTGCTTGAACAGACCTGGCAAAGGAAATCCCACAGAAGCTCAGAAACGTGCGGTGACGTCACGAAAAGTATCTGTCGATGAAAATGCTTGGAAGAAGTTGGAGGTTCACCAGACAAACACCGCAGATCAGTGGCTCGGCTTGCCAGAGGCCGAGTACCTGCGTCTCGCGGCTAGGGTAACTCACATCGTACATGTTGCGTGGCCTATGAACTTCAAAATGGGTCTGCAGTCGTTCGAGACTTCATTCTCAAGCTTGCGGAACCTCATCCAGCTGGGGCGCCAAGCAAGCATTCACCTGACACAGAAGCCAAGGCTGTTACTGATATCTTCGGTCTCTACGGTGGGAAACTATCCATCTGTCACGGGAGAGGCATTGGTTCCCGAGGCGTCCGTCGAGGATCAAAGCTGGACGCTAGATCTCGGTTATGCCAAAGCCAAGCTTGTCTGCGAGAAAGTCATCGAACGCACGGCACAAGATCATCCTGAGATCGAGGCGGCGGTGGTCAGAGTCGGCCAGATTGCCGGCTCTAGCACCGGCTATTGGAACGCTGCTGAGCACTTCGTAGCCGTTTGTGCTTCGTCTCAAAAGCTGGGAAAATTCCCCGACCTGCGTGGGGTAAGTCCAGACTTCAAACGAAAGGCCGTTACGCTGGCTTGAACATCGGGTTGATTCCATTTAGCTAATAAACATTGATAGACCTTGTCCTGGCTGCCGGTTGATTTGGCTGCCGAAGCCCTCAGCGAGATTCTCTTCCACCAAGAACCGCTCCGTGCAGTCTATCATCTTGAGAACCCAGCCCGACAGAACTGGGAGGAAGTGGTCAGGCTGATTTCCGAGGAACTACGGATGAGCAGCTCGTCCATCATCCCGCTCGAAACCTGGCTCAACCTAGTGGAGGCTGTGCCGGGACCTGGTAATCCTGCTGCAGGCCTCACACAGTTTCTCCGCGAAGATTTCGCTAAAATGTCTTGTGGTTCCGTTGTCCTGGACACCAGCAATTCCCGCAATGTGAGTTCGACCATGGCCAACATGACGTCGGTGGGGGAAGGCTCGATCAGGGCATACGTTTCCTACTGGAAGAGTATCAAGCTGTTGGCGTAGAGACCTTACGGACCCTCATCTCCGCGTTTGTTGAGATGCGTTGGATGAGGGCGAAAATTTCTTATGTCTGGATCAAATTTCTTATGTCTGGATCTTAGAAATCAAAAACAGTACCGAGGTTCGACTTGATAATCTTTTTCTTTGGGGGGGGGGGGGGGGGGGCTGGGTGTTCGGGGTATTCAGTCTGATGAAATATAGATCACTGGCAGACATGCAGGCTATTAGGCAACGCTCTGTCTCGAGCGTCTGCCCGGCGACCTCGACATTGGATGCTACTTGCCGCCGTACTATTGGGACATAGCCATTCTGATTGAGAAGCATGTAACAGAATTGGTGCAAAGATCAAAGCAGCTTTTGTCTCACTCATATTGTTAGAAAGCTTGCCTGGTCGGTTGCTACCCTCCATACTTCACGTCACTTGAAATGAGCCATTCTAGTCAGCTATACATAGAACTTGTAGTGAATGTACGAATTTGAGCGGTGTGTTTCACGGCACCACCAAGTCTAGCACTTCTTCAACGCTATCTTGTGACCCTTTGCAAAGATTGTACCGTACATCTATGCAGCTATGCAGCCCTGAGGCCACGTCTCTCCCATCGTATCACTGCTGGCTGGGTCGGCCGAGAGAACAACGAAGTGTAATCTGTGGGCGGTACCCCAGCCTTTCCATCCAGTGTTGCGAACTCGAAGTTCCGGACCAAGGTGATTATTATGGTGGCCAAATTGAGGTAGGCAAACTTCTCGCCGATACACCGGTGCCGGCCGGCGCCGAAGGGCAAGTACGGACTCTTTGTGCCCTTGGATGTGGCTCCGTAGCCGTAATCGACAATATCGTCTTCATCGGCCTCAACCACATCGTCCCAGCGGTGGGGGTTCCAGTCCAGAGCATTACGGAAGTGCCCCTCGTTAAGATGGGACATGATGGGCGAAGCGACGAGCACCTTGTCTGGTGTGATGATGTAGTTGCTGTTAGGCACAAGTATCGGCTGCTTGACCTTGCGCATGATGGAGTGGATTGACGAATGCACCCGGAGCGTCTCCTTGACCACGTTCGAGAGAAGGGGGAGTTTGTTGAGATCGGCGTACTCGAGCTGTCGCGACGGTTCAGGGCAGAGCCGCATGAGTTCCTGGTATAACTCCTCGGCGATGTCAGGACGCGATGCAAGGCGTAACATGATCCACGCGCTAGATGATGAAGACGAGTGTTGCCCAGCCATCAGAAGCGTAATCATCATGTGGGCGATCTCCTTGTCGGGAACGGGCTGGCCGGTTTTGTATACACAGTCCATCAGGTTTCGAATCATGTCGGGTTCCCGGTCGCTCTCCGTATCGTCCCCCGCCTTGCGACGCTCGCTGATGAGCTCCATATATGTATCTCGCATGCGGCTATGGGCGATGTCGCGCCGTCGGTTTTGCGGAAGCGGTGCCCACGGCATCAGGAAGTTGATAGGTTGGAAGCCCAGATCCAGGTCGTGATACAGCTCGGCAAACTCTCCCGTCAGCTTTTTTCGGACCTCTGCGCCCTGCAGGGAGCGACCGGCGGTAAATATGGTTATCTCGGCCATTGCAGTAGGAATATCGACGGTGCCCTGGCTGCCTTGGAGGGCGGGTGCGGATCGGATATAGTCGATAACCTCTTTCTCAATCAACGGCACGTATGAATTGAGGGCTTTCTGCGTGAGACCGAATTTGACAAACTTTTTCTGCTCCATAAGTTTCGAGTTGGGGCAGTCGTAGATTATGTCGCTCCCAAAGACAGGTGTTGTGAGGGGGCCGTAGATCTCCTCAGCGTTGAGGTCCTGCAGTCTGCCGTTTAGGATGAAGTCATTGCCTTGGACTCCCAGGTGGACGGTCATCTTCCTCCCGAACAGGACGAAGGTGAAGATATCACCGTATTTCTCGCGGCACTGGGAGTAAAACTGAAAGGGATCCATGCCATAGGAGAGGGCATTGCCGACAAAAGGGAGCCAGTGGAAGACCAGTGGCGGCTCCGACTTGGGGCGGGGGAGTTGCTGCCAAAGAACGTTCAGGAAGATAGTGAGCAGGAGAGAAGTAAGGGCCACGCCGCCAGCGTAGGCAATAGATGCTGCGGTTGGTATGAATTTGTCCATGACGAGATGTAGTGATGTTAGTTTTTGGTATTGGTGCATTGCAGTGGGTGAGGGGGTAGTAGACGTTCGGCCAGCGCTTGTCGGGTCTTGAGCTTAATTAAGAGACGAAGGACAAGACTCATCGAGCACAAGGTGAGGATTCAGTCCCAGCCAGAGGAGGCCGAATCGTTGAGAAATATAGCATGATAGCATGAGAGTGGCGCGTCTCCTACCGAAGTATACGAGTGAAAGAGAGCTGGCAGGACGCTTGGAGGACTAGAGCAGATGCGAGCAAGGGTGCATCGCAAGTTGTTGGCCTTCAGCCAATTCCTGTCATATCGTAGAACGCATCCGCCTGGTGCCTATTCAGCGTCTCTACAGGGGTGAAGAAATGAGAGCGAGGCTCATGCACAGATGAACATCTCCAATCAACCCGAATACGAGTACGTTCGTGCATTGTGGATGACTTGGCACGCATTTAGCCCAAACGGCGTCGGTCCCTGTGCCGGCCAGCCATCGTCGCCAACGTCACTAACCCGTCATTTCCGGCAGTCTTGTCTCTCCCTCAGCCTTCTAATACCTGTCAAGAGGCTGCGTCTCTCGCATCACTGGATCCGGGGCGTCATTAAATAGGCTTGGCAAAGTCCGGTTAGCGTTGGCGATTTCGTCAAGACCTGGCCCGCCCGCATGAGGAGTGCTCAAGACTAAAGACAGCTCATTGCGTAAGCCTAAGTTCCTCCCAATGAAACGACATCATACCCCATCGTTGTGGTGGAAAGCTGTGCTACTTTGACTTGCCTTCAGCAGCATGACCCTGGTGACCAATGTGAGATTCACCGAGTTTGTACGATGGTGACACTGTTTCTAATGACACTTTGAAGCTTTTACTGCGGACTTAGCGCCTTAGATCCGTCTTTTTTCGCGTCAGAGCGTTCTTCACCAGCAGTCTTGTCCTGATTATGAAGCCTCAGAGTCTTGTTTTGGCTGCTGAGCTCCGCCAAGTATCTCAATTAGACTACTGAGGCGATCGTGGATATTAACAGCTTGCCCTAGCTTCTTCTGCTGTCATCGGCACGTTGCGCTGGTATGCAGCGTCATCCAATAATTTTAGATGAACGTGGAACCTTACTAAATACAAATAGGAGTCAAGATATCAGACCAAATCAGCTCCCAGTTCGGAACACCCTGCCCGTATACTATCAGGCGAGCGACGATCCAACGGTTCTGAAACCACGAGACCCCTCCACGGCATTACTATTTTCTTAAATGTGAGTCCTCAAGCTTGCCGACATGGAAAAAAAGCCCACGATAGAGGCGTGTATACTTGCCGAATTGAGATGAGAGGCTTGACAACATTCAAACTCAGCATATGCGGCTGTGATTACTTATCGACATTCAAAGAACCCCGACATTGATAAATTCAGAAACGCCTTCTTCATTCCATTGAATTTCGATTTTACCCCTGCCGTACGCTTGACCTTACGTTGCGGCAGACACCAGGGACGTACGTCCCCAGTCTTGTTTCTCAGCTACGTTTAACTCTTTCTGCTACTATATAAGAGAGTAGTCTTAACTGTTAGTTATCTAACTATCTTTATTTTTCTTACTGTGTCTTATTTACAGTGTGAACTGCACGTACTGCTTTTACCGGTCGGCGAACAACATCTTAATTCCATTGAAATTCAACAGCACTTGCCTTCAAGCCTTCCTCCCAGTTGTTCATTCTACTTGCCCTCCTATTTCCTGGTGACACTGGCCGTCACTCTGCCATTATGCATTGCAAATCTGATGCAACACCGCCAAAGGACTTCCCTTCGCGTTCTGAAGACCATCACCGTTGTCCCCAACCTCGAGAACCCGGCCTCGCGCAACAACGGTGACATCGTGTTATCCTCTTCAGGTTCGTCACTAATAAATACTTCAATCAGATCCGCGAATTGTTTGCCCAGATCCCCATTTCCACGTCTAGCGGACCACCCGAATTGCTGGCGCACGGAGCCGTGCCGTTCTCCGACGACTTTGCGTCGTCTCACAATTGGAGGCGGGCATGAATTGCTCTAAACAGCCAGAATGTGTTCATCGAGGTGGGTATAGAGAGTCGCACAAGTGCTATTATTGTCAACTCCACAACGCTGGGGGGGGGGGGGGGGTTCTTCCTTGTCTCTTGTACCTAGAAGCTCGGGGTCTTGCGAATTTTACCACACAGGCTCTCCTGTGGTAGATGTTGCATCTGTCGGTGCATTTTTCAAGCTCGACGGGCTGAGACTTTGGATTAAAAAGCTTGAATCGTCTTGTGTCGCGCTTTCCTAGTCAAATCCAGCTCTTTTCGGTCAATCACATAAGGAGTATATCTGGGATGAAACGAGCGTATAAAGTATTGATATCATGTTGTGTACTATGTGTATGTTGATTGTTTAATCGTTGTTTCGGGTACGGTAGCAAAGCTTTCTCGCTTTTTAGAGCAGTTCACCAATTTATGCCCTTGAGCGTTGCTCATCATAACTCATGTGAAAATCCGTGGTTTTTCTTATCGCTCTTTGCTCCTCTATCTCCACACTCGGGAGTCTTGGAGTATTTGCGCCGTCCTTTGATATAGGCTGCAGGATATACTCCTTACTCTTGTCGTCCCCAACCCTCGGCCTACTCGCATGAACACTCGTCAGGTGAATTGAAGCCTTCTCCTCGCGTCCTTGATACGGATGCCAGTCGTTGCGACTCGTCCCGGCATGAACGAAGTTGAAGTTTCCTTTGCTCGAGCGCAGTGCTGATCTGAAGCCGGAGCTGCCGTTTGATGAGCCCTGCCTAGACGCGAAGACGGTAGGGAATATGTATGTCAGGGGCAGCCGGCACATGGGCAGACAGGCGCAGATGATGGCGAGGTTGTCCTCGATTAGGGTCCACAGAGTGGAAGCAATATCGACTGTACCAGGGTCAGTGATAAAAGCGACGATGAGGATGTACGGCAGCGTACAAGTGGTGTCAGGGCTGGTCGTGGAAAAGTCCAATGTCGTCATTCGGAGGACGCTGGTAATTGTGACGAAGAGACCCAACGCAAAGACGATCATTAAAGCTCTCTTTTGGTTAGTCGGCAACTTTGAATTCCACAACACATGTTGAGGCAGTGCCATGATGAAGATATCGGTCGCAATGGAGAAGCCTGCATTCGCATACCAGTTCATCGTGAGGCTAATGCAAGTGCCTTGTACGGACTTGTCCCATGCGCGGGGAACGGGGTTGCATTGCCAAATGGAAGAGGCTGTTGTCGCAATCATATATGCTATAATTATGCCGAGAAGGACATAACATAGCACCCGGAAGTACTTCTGAACAAAGATGCGGAGGTATAGTAGTAGGATGGACGCTTTGGTAACGTTGATCGTGATCTTGTAGAACATCTGGGCAACATAGAACAGCTGCTGCTCGTCAGCATACCCCTCAACAACTAGGGGAATGTACGAAGGGGATTGTCTGACTTTCAGTGTCATGAGCCTATTAGGCTTGGACAAGTTCTTGATGTGTTGACCAAAACCATATTCGCAAGAGATCATCATCAGAATCGAGACGAGAAGACAACATACCTAGCAGAGCGTCAGTCGCACATTGTTTAACGATAAAAGCAAACTTACGAACGAGAAAAGTATCGTCCAATCGTCCCATCCTAGACCCGATCTCGTCTTCATGCGCGACCAGAAGCGGATAGCAACAAAGATTGGCGTCAAGACGAAGAAGATGATGGCAGGCGCACGAACCATGAGCGCATTGCTCTCACCAGGACTGGTCCCGTCAACCATGGTTCGCTGTTCAGCAAAGAGTCTCGACCAATGTACGCAACAGGAAAACCGGTCGTCAATAGTTTGAGTCCCGTGGACCTCGAAGGGCCAGCTTGGTGTGGGCAAATTCCAGAGAACAGCCGGTCTCCATGACAGCCCAAAGCGTCGGGACGAATAGGTTCCTGAGAAACGGTCTAGTTATATGTTCATGCCCAGGCTCCTGACAAAACATTCCGCACGGGGGGTTTGTCTTGGTTCACTTTTGCACAGGAAAAAGAGCGTCCGGATGGACCAAATATTCGGCAGCCATCCGCAGCGTCATGGCCCATGGGCCGGGGGGATTTCCCATCGGGTCACTACCACAGGGAGGATCCTTCTCACGCTGGTTGTCAGATACACATGCCGGTAAGCTTCTTTGCTTTGCCTTGCTTCCGTCCTATGCAGGGAGATTTAGATGATGGTGGTGGCATGCAACGGCGTGACAATCTGCAGACTATTGGAGCGATGCGAGGGGCAACGGTATTCAGCGCCGAGAAGTATCAATCGAGAGAAACTGGCAACTCGGACATTCGCCCCAACAACCATCGAGAGTCGTTGGAGGCTAATGCTGCGAGTAGAGAAAGCGGCCGACGAAAGAGATTGACGGTCGCGAGACAGCGCGGGAGAGACAGCTGAGATCCCTGTGTATTGCGGTGAGAAAGACATGCCAGGCCAAAGCTGGTCGGCAAGGAGTTCAGATCAGCTCATCAACGGTGTTCAGACCAGCCTCCGAGCCCCTTGATGCTCCCTCCACCTTGAACGTTCAACTCTGTGGCACTTGAAGTTTCGGCGATATCGAACCTACGGCAATCAAGTGAAATACGCATAGATCTGTTGTTAGCCGCCTCGAAACTTTCAGACACATTACGAAGCTCTTTTTTTTTCCGCTTCGCACCGCTCTGCCGCGAAGGATGAGGCCATTTTTGCAGGAGGGGCCAAAAGTTGAGTGTGTTTGAAAACCAGCGAAACGGTTATTTGAATGAACCGGCCAATGAAGGCGCTTGGGGACTGCAGGCTGCACACCACTTCAACGCAGTGTGAGCAGGCAACGGAGACGTGCGACGAACATGTTCCTCGTTTCCACACTTCCTCGCCAAGTGTTGTGCGGCGCCGTCCACGGGCCTGGCATCGAGTTGGAGGTAATGAAGAGGCCAGTCATCCATCTCCTTGCATGAGAGCAACAAGTCACGTCCTAATTACTTGATCGTCGGTCTCAGTCTTGCAAGGGGCAATGAGGCGCAGAGCGGAGGCCTGCGCTATTGATGTTGGACAGGAAGGGTCTCACTATTGACGTGATGGGAATTTTCTTCTTCGGCTTCAGCTTTCGTCAGCCATCTAATCCTTCGGCGTCTTCCTTTTCTACCAAGCTTAACGAGGTCAGACGAAACCGAGTGTTCGGGCCACGCCTCTTCAATAAGAGACCGGGGGTGTGATCTCCTCCTCCGGTACAGTACCTTTTCCAATACAGTACTAACTTTTTCATATTGAAACAAATTCCTAAATTACTTTTATAAGAGACTAGACTTTTCTAAGTATTAGTTTTACTACTAAGCTGAAGTACTCCTTCTTACTATAGAATTATATAAAAAATAATCTTATATTTCTCTTATTAATAACTATAGTACTAGGAGATTCTACTAGATCCCCCAATTTCTTACTAAAATCTTCTAGGAGCTATAGAGAGTAGTTTCCAACTCTTTATAGCTATATATAATATACGGCAGATTACTCTAATATATCTAATAATAAGGCAATTCGCAAGGCTGTGGTATATGCTGTAGTTATCGCAGTAATAGTATTGCTTACTAATAAATAATGCAGTATATTCTTAGCTTCACAATGAGGTCCCCACTACCCCTAAAGTCACTTTCGGCTGGTACTGTACTGGAAATGGTACCGTCCTCGAGGAGGAGATCTGTCGAACTGGGCGTATGCCGATTTGACCCGAAATCCGTCCCGACCGGTAGCCAGATTGTGGGTACCTGTATATAGCAGAGATTTTGGTGGAGACCTTTGTACCTCAGAACTTACAAAGATACACACCAATCTTCACCCAATTGACGCGTAAAAAGTCCGACAAGAACACACCCCGGGGCTTCTTTAGCGGAGATGCTGTGTCCCCTCTCGCGGGAAAGTGAGCCTGCTTTTTTGATAGAAACGGAATCAATCTACTGCGAAGTACTTCTGCAAAGGTTCCATTCTGCGTTCCAAGCATCGCACAGAGATTTTCCGCTTATGCCGGAGCCTCATAGGTATATTGGAGGACCTCTACTTCTTCTCCAGTGTTGCGTGTTATCGAGTGCTCGTCGAGGTTTGCAATTCATCTGGCAATGAACACTCGCGATCTAATGCAACATTGAAGATGCATCAACACAGCGTTCCTTTAAAGTTCCCCAAGATCCGTAGCATCCGGAGTCAGGGCTCCAATATTGCCCTGGTCTCTGAGCAGAATTGAGATTATAAGAGCGCTGGTTGCACTTCACGTCGGGTGTTTGTTCCCGTTTCCGCTCACTATCGGGTAGTCCGTCCGTTGTCGCGGCGATTGAGATCTAACAACCGACGCACGGCTGAACAATGGCGCCAGCCACAAGAGAAAGAGAGACAACATATAGGTGTGCACAATGGCATTATAGATAGAATACCTCATCATGATACTTCCTACCTCGACGAGTAGGCACTTCGCCTGTCCGTGATGCTGTCTTGCAGTTCGGCCTCGTAGATTCGTTCACAGCAAATCCGAATTAAACCTCGGTCAACAACACAGCACGGCCGTCAGCTTCCTCTCCTGGCAGCGATATCCGTCAACGAAAAGGTGTTGTCGCGTATGCATCTTACCCCAGCCCGGGGTTGGCACTTGGCATGGCGAAAATCCTGCTCTCTCGATTCAAACTCTCTTCTCTCAATGCTGCAGAAGTCGGGGCAGTGAATCCTTCTCGTGTGATGGAGCAATGGCGACCCTGGGGTCTAATACTATCACTGGCACGCGTGTTACCACTTATCGTCTCCTCCGATCTGGCGGCCCCGGCTGTGTCTCCAATGACACCCAACAGTTCCTGTGCAGCCACCAACATGCTGTTCCTGGCGCGCTCAGCAGGGGGTCGTCGGACATACACATCCCTCTGAGAAGACGTCCTAACCGCATCATTGGCTATGGCTGTCGGGTGTTCGGGACGGTACGCTAATGTCGCCGGCATCCTGGTCGCTAATTGGAAATGAATTTCTGCAGTTTGGGAAGCGAAAGATGTCGTCGTTCATCTGCATGGCAGCTCATGGTGAGCTCGGTCAACCACGCCGCGAAAGAACACGAGGAAACAATTCCAGATGCTGACCGGGGCTTAGTATGATTTTGTTTCATATCAGTATGTCCAAAGAAGCCGACGAAGAGGGCAACGACAACACTTAGGATCATCTTGGGTTCTTGATCAAATGAGACCAATGGCTAATATCAGCCGTCTCACTGAGCTTATCTATGCGACATGAACAGAAGCTAGGTGCCTACAGACGCCGGCTGTCTCATCTGACTCACTGCCTTAAATCGCAGCTTAATGAGAAGAGGCGCTATTCCACACGTCAACAGTCAGAAACCTTCATATTTCTGGCAAGTTATCTGGTGGAATTTATGCCTAGTAGTGCACAAGATAGCTCTCGATCTATGCGCCGTGGCATCTGTGTCTCTCAAGTGACATTCCAATCCCGCCATGCAAAAGTCCCTCCTTCAATCTATCCCGGCATGCCACATCCACTACTCCACCGCTGGCGCACTTGCTATACGATTAATTATGAGCTCAGCATGCTTCCCCAGACCGGCCGGAAAGCGGCTCGATAAGCAACGGTGTCGCATTGAAATACTACCTTGTACTAGAGCGATCTCACTGAAGACGTCGCCATCGGCGTTGTCCTGGATCTCTAGGCCTCTGTGTTTCTCTCAGTGCCTCATCTGAACTGAGCGGGCTTTGTTAATACACTCTCTCACCTAAGATGCCGAACGAAGCCGGCTCGTGATCAACAGCAGTAACGGCGGGCGAGGGAAATGGCGCCAGCCCACCACTCCGGGTCTCTCCCCCACGGAGCCGAGCTGTCAGGCCCACTTAAAAGCGGAAACTAGGGCGGTGTTGAGCCACTGAAGTAGAGGATATCGAAGCAATCCTGTCTTGCTGCAGATTTATCTGCCAGGGCGTCATGACCAACCGACTTGTTGCTCCCTTTCCAGGTGCATGTCTTCCCTCCCTCCTCCACAACCCACACCACCAGCACACGTGGGTACGTTGGATTCTACCAACGAAGCCGTGTTGCTCCGATGGATGGAATATAAACAGTCTCGCCCATCCCGGGCCGTCATATGCTGGATGATCCCCCTCGAACGCACCAGTCGCTCATGTCAAAGGTCGGGTTTCCTCGGGTTACTCTAGGGTGAGCTGTTATCGCATCAAGCTACTTATGAATGCTTTCTCATTTCGGACTCGACTTGTTCCCAGAACTACGTAGTGGCTCTGTAAGCCGGTCTTGTTGCGCTGAGCTTCCCGAATGTGCCTCTCAAGGTTGCATGTTGATATGTAACACTGATGGGAGGAACATTATACGCCCGGTTACTTCAACAAGCTGACCTTAATCCAAGGTCGTCAGAATGAAGGTCTTTTCCCTTCTCACTGCGCTCGCCGCCGCGGGCGCAGCTCTTGTCTCCGCCCAAGGGACCATCGACGACAACTCCGAGTCCTTTCCCGATGACCTGAACGGCTCGAATTTCACCTACCCCTGGCCCGTGAAGCTCTATAAGTTCACCTCCCAGCTTCAAGAACTCGAGATGGCCTTCATGGACGTCAAGCCCAGCTGTGTACCCAACGGCAAGACAGCCATCCTCTTTCACGGCAAAAACTTTTGCGGCCCGACATGGGAGACAACCATTCGCGTCTTGGCCCAGAAGGGCTACCGCGTCATTGCTCCGGACCAAATCGGCTTCTGCAAGTCCACCAAGCCAGAAAGATACCAGTTCTCTCTTCACCAGTTCGCGACCAACTCCCATGGGCTGCTCGAGGCCCTCGGAATTGAGAGCGTAACGGTCATCGGCCACTCCATGGGTGGCATGCTCACCACCCGCTACGGTCTGATGTTTCCCGACGAGGTCGACGAGATGGTCCTCGTCAACCCCATCGGACTCGAAGACTACAAGGCTCTCGGGGTGCCATACCTCCCCATCGATGACAACTGTCAGACGGAGAGTGCGAGCTCCTACGAGTCCATCAAGGGCTACGAGCAGGCAACCTACTACGTTGGCGAGTGGAAGGAGGAGTATGATGTGTGGGTCAGGATGCTCTTCAATGTTTACAAGGGATCAGAGGCAAAGACCTACGCTCTTAACCAAGCGCAGATCGTCGACCTCGTCCTCACCCAGCCCGTCAGCTGGGAGTTCTCTCTTCTCAAGCCACGCACACTGCTCATGATTGGTGGGAAGGACAATACTGCTATCGGCAAGCAGTGGTCTCCTGCAGACGTCGCCGCTAAGCTGGGACACTTTGATGTGCTTGGCCCTGCTGTGGCCGCCCAGATCCCAAACTCGACCTTGCACACGTTCCCTGAGCTTGGGCACGCACCTCAGATCTCACATCCAGAAGAGTTCCACGATGCTCTTGTTGATTGGTTGTCGGCGTAGGGTGGACTGTGGTGTCAAGAAAACCGGCTTGGAGCTCAGATGTAACTCGTGATAGAAGCCGGTACTTGGTTGATCTCACGCTGCCACCGTGTAACAAAAGTCTGCATCATCTCTGACAGCTCTCATCTTCCCGGAGCCTTTCGCTCAATTTCCTTGCTCCGGGCCAGCGCAGCTCATAAAGGCACCTCCAGTTTGTCGAGTTCAACCCAAGCCATCTGGACTGAATAGATAAGCTCCCATGGACTGCAAAGCGATGAGCGGGGAATGTTGTTCTTCAGGGGCATATGGCAACAATCAGCCTTATTTCCATTATCGCATACGCTGTTCACTTCGACCTGAAATTGTTCCACAGCGTGACATGTCCATGGCCGTCGTTATGCCCCCTTGCTCGAAGGAAGCCACGTTTAGCAACAGACAATGGGAGAAGTTTAGGCCCTGTATTCGCCTGCTCTATCTAGAAGACGACAGGACATTAGACATTTGCTAATGATACTAGGAACTCTTCTCAACTCTCATCCAAGGTTAGTCGTGAAATACAAAGTTCTTGCAACTTTAGTAGTTGACACTGAGCAGCAAGGCACGGCTCAAAGCGAAACTGAAACAATAGCCTACTACAGACGTCGCATCCTAATGGTCTCAGCTCCGCTTCTTCAGAAGTGGCTCTGTTTCTTCTATCAACCAATCTTCTTGGCAAAAGCAACAAGCGAAACAGAAGGAGTCGACTTTATCCTCGGCGTGATGGACCAGTCACACAGGGGGGACCTCGTCAAGACCCATCGACTTCGTTGGCTTTCTTGAGCTTACAGTCTGTTTAAAACTCTTTTTGGAGAGGTTATTAAGAGATCAGATCTCAAATCTGTGAAGTTTATTGATAGAAGCAGGCTTTGAGGTTAACCTCCCGCTCCCCGAATTTGCTCAGGATTAAACAGGGGCTCATCAACGCGACTGCTTTGGAGTGGGTGGCTGTGATGAATGACACGCATCTGATAGATTTTCTCCTCCAATTTGGAGCCGATCATCAAGTCACCGACATACAGGTTTTCTGGTCTGCTTGGAGAGACGATGGCTACGCTCACCACAAAGAAGAGTTCATCAGAACGTTGCTGGCTGGTTATGCCTTCAACCCCGCCGACGAACCGGGGATCCGAGGGCTTCTTATGGAAATCAGTCCCTCTGAAACTTGCCCTGCATCGGAAAGAATGATCGAATGCTCTCGCCTTCAATTCAGAAAATCCGAACTTATCTTACAGCTGCTCATTACGGCAATAAAGATGGACAGCATCCACGCTGTAGACCTACTGTTAGAGCGCGGCGAGCATATCAACTCCACAAGTTCTCTCTTGGAGGCACCATTTTCGGCAGCGGCTCTTGGCGGCAACAAGCCTTTTGTGCGAACTCCTGATAGAGCTTGCAGCGCATGTCGAGTTTGGGTTGCGTGGGCATATCTCCTCCTCGACCACGCTCACTGCCGCGACACCTCTTCAAGGCGCCGCTCTCCCTTCGTCGATCAAAATCATTCGACGCCTCCTATGTGATGTAGCCAACTTGAATCTGCTCCTCGTTGAAGATGGACTATCCGCCAGTGTTGACATGCCAGCAGACTACGCTGGACCGACGCGTTCGCTGGCACTAAACGACAGTGGCGTTGTCACAGCAGTCGGCAGTCTCGGAGAACCGCCTTACACGCAGCCCTGGGAGTTTCGAACACAGAGGCCACTCCAATTCTCCTAGATGACTGAATGGGCTAGGAAATTGCACAGAAAACAACGATACCACCACACTGAGAGGATCGAAAGCCTGCATGAGGCTAGTTCCTTGCACCCCAGATGGTGCAACTAGCTTGTGACATGACGGCACATTCCGATGGCATTGAAAAAGACATGAAAAAAAACCGTACACACTTCCCACACCCACCAGAAGGCACAAAATATGTCGAATACATTTCCAATAAGCGTGCAAAGTAAATGATTTTTTTTTCCATCACTGTATTAACCTCAGTTTGTGTTGAATCCCGGCTGCTGCACTTCTCGCCTTCCAAGCACCAGCGACCCAACCCCGCGGAGGAATGAATTCAATCCTTCGGCCCAACCCCAAACTCCCCAGTCTGATACAGACTTCCTACCGTAACTCCTCTGTTCTCGGCAACCATGCCCATCAAATGCTGTCCCACGTCCTTGATCTCGTTGTACTCTCTCAGCAGCTTCACATGCTTAGCAAGGACGGCCGACGCTTCTTCGAACTCCCTGATTTCCTCGTAAGCTGTCTCGATTCCACTGAATTTGAAGCCTGATTCCCTCATGAAAGGATAGTGACAGAGTCTAACGCGAGGACGAACTCACTTATCTTCTTGCTTCGCAGCAGCATCACCGGCTTGTCTCTCATGGGAAGGCTCAGCCCCGCCAGCAGCATCCTCGTCACCCGTCTCGCGACTTCTCCGCGCCGAATCGTCGGTTGTAAAAGCATTTGTATCATCTTGGGTCTTCTTGGAGTGCGTTTGCACCGGTGGTCTACTGGGTGAAGACATTTCCCCGAAGCTGGTTTGGTGTCGTTGTTGATTCCGGATCGCAGCACGGTCCAACTTTGAGATGGCAGGCTAGGAAAAAAGAAAGGACGGGCGCGGGTTGGCCAGCCGAATGGTGCACCAGGTCAAACAGAAAACGACCAGTAGGACATGAGTTTCCACATAGACAATCACTCCTTACATACCGGCGTCAACAAGAGTCGATGTACCACAGGCAAAAACAAGCCTCCCATTAGGGAGTTCAAAATGATGGACGAACAGGGAATCGAACCCTGGACCACTCACATGCTAAGCGAGTATTATACCACTAAACCATTCGCCCTCTGCTGATAATACACATCAAAATTTGATCAAAGTTGCTTAGCCACTGCAGACTGCAGGTGGCTGACTTTTCCAGTAGGGGGTCCTCGGATCGCCCGCCCTCCTCTCATCCACGCGCGGTGACATACTCATACTTCCGCCTTCGTCTGAGGCCCGTCACATCATCCGCGGGCGACGACGTCCAGCGTGAAGTCAAAACGAGTTATCCCGTGTGACCCACGCTCAATCATCAAGTTAGCAGCGCCGTGGGCAAGTTTCCCTCGCATTGCCTCTGAGATTCGGGCACGAGTGCTCACAAGCCACCCCAGAGTAACCAGATTCATCCCGGCAACAACGCAGCCCGTCTTATATTAGGGCGCAACGTCACCCGGGCTAGGGCACACGAGCACGAAACGTGTGAAATCGCGAAGCTCGACACGTAAGGCGGCCCTGGTAAACAGCCGGATTGGACGTTATCGCTCCTCTACGGGAGCTCCGTGACGACCTCTGAACCTGTAGATTATGGCGTCACTTTGTGATCCTCCTCATCACTGGTCGGCATAATCACTGGCAAGGACCATCACAGGGACTGTTCATCATTGGATGACTGTAATGCAAATTCCTCTACCGATGCAAGCATTAGACGCCTCGCTGAGTTATCCCCCTTCCGAATTCCGTGGTATACTGTGTTCTTCTGATCAATTTTATCTTTTTTTTTTTTCATCCGTCTTCATATCGCCTCATCTTGACCGTCGGTTGTTCTGAAGGGGAAACTGTCGAAGGGGAGGAGATACCAAAACTAATATATGGTGTGGAAAACGTCCAAGGCATGTCGTCGCCATCCATGCTAAGGAATAAAGAGTAAGGGAAACGTTGGAAAAAAAAAGTGTCTATTGTGACTGTTGATCGTTGTCTCTTTTGTTTGTACCGTAAAAAACCAGTTGATGCCCAGAACCCCAAGACTTTTACTAAACCACCGCATTACTAAGCAAGAAAATCCCACGTTTTGACATGATTCATCTTGATTGATTTCTCTTGTGTTTGTGTGACTTATTGCTAGAAGGGGGAAGGTTGTAGGTATGAACCGGACGGGGGGGAAAGAAAGCGACGATCAAGATGAACACGAACGAACAATTTCCCTGGTCGAGTCCCCTTCCTGGAAACCCACAGGAAGCAAGTCTCACCAAAGCAGTAGTTCCCTCCCCCCCTGTGTTTTGTTTGGTTCCCCCCTCCAATGACCAGCCCAGCATAATGAAGATTTTCCCTTGAACCGCCACGCCAATCTATGAGGAAGCACGAAGACAGAAATGCGCGAGCGAAACCCCAGTGTGTCGTCAACGATCTTTCACTGCCGCCGGATACTCACGAGGGAGGTGGGGATTATCCTCCTTCCGAGGTGCGTGTTAGCAGCTGTCGAGATCTCATCACGCTGGGATTTCGGGGCGGCTACGTTTAGTAACCGAAGGCCTCGAGGGCCTGCGCCGTCTTGCTGTCGACCTTGGCGTTCTTCTTCGCATCGGTGATTTGGCGCTGGGCGACCTTCTTGCGCTCGTAGTAAGCGGCACCCTTGGCCTTGCGGCGCTCCTCCAGTCTGGACGGATGTTAGCGTGTGGACAGCGAATGACTCGGATGCTGGGGACTCACCTAGCAACAACGTCCTGGTACTTCCAGCCGACCTCGTGGGAGAGGCGACCGACAGTGCAGAACTTGCGGCCGGGCTGCAATCTGAGGACGCGGAGAGCCTGGGGGACGACCATTTTCTTCTGCTTGTCGTAGGGAGGAGGGACACCCTCGAAGACCTTGAGGCGCTCCATGGCGGCGGCACCACGGGCGGTCTTGTGGGGAATCATGCCGCGGACGGTCTTGTAGAAGATTCTCGACGGGGCGCGGAAGTGGAAGGGACCTAGACGGGTCAGATTGTGATAGGGGTGGGGAGTCATCGAGGGTTGTGAGCTTACCACCGCGGGTCGGGTTGTAACGAGTCATCTTGCGGAGGTAGGCGTGGTACTTGACTGTTGACGCATTATCAGTATCCGGTTCGAGATTCGAGTCGGCGTCCACCCCAGTCGACTGCCTTCAATTCATGTTGCTCGTCCAAAGGCTTGGTGATCCTCCTCTTGATAACTGGGTGCGACGTGGAGGTGTGATTGGGGGATCGACGTACGCTTGGCACGGAAGAACTCGCCGGAGATGTTGAGGGCCTCGCAGCGGACGACAACGACCTTCTGGCCGTTGAGGAGCTGCTTAGCGACGATAGAGGCGAGACGACCAAGTAGATGGCCCTTGCCGTCAACGACGACCTGCGAAGCCAGAGTCAGCAACCTGCGAACCTGATATCGAAACATTGGCCGGCCGGAGGGTTCTCTCGATTATTGCAGCAGCGTTGTCATTGCTGTTCACCGCGCCAACGACAGGGAAAGCAAGAGCGATCCTATCTTCCACGCCCTCAAGACCATTCATCGTCGCGCATCGCGTGCCCTCCTCTTGTTTGTTGTTGCTGACCATCCACAGACACATAAAAATCTCGAGAACCCTCGTGTCGCTCATATCCCACGGCACTTGTTCGGATCTCTAAAAGAGAACGGATGGAACTCACCACCGGCTCGAAAGAGGACATCGTTCCTGTTCCTTTGGACACCGATCGAGGTGCTTTGCTGAAATGAAGGGAAAGGGACGAAGAGAACTGCAAACCTCTGGGCGGTTAGAGATTTGTCGCTGGCTGGGTGCTGCCGTTGGGGTTAGTAGAGTGTCGGATGGTAAGTTCTGGGAGAAGCCGTCGCGACAATCTTGAATTCGGGGCTGGCGGAGAAATTTAGCACACACGCACACACAAATTGTCGAAGAGAAAGCCCCGTCCCGCCTGCACCGCTGCGAACCGCCCTAGCCTGATTGGGCAAGGCGGGCCTGGGTGCAAGCGAGGGCAGGTGTGGAGGCCTGAGGCAGATTAGGGCTGGGACCTACCAAATTCTCTGGTCGCGCCTGCCCCCACCTTGAAATTGAAATGCTCACCTTGCACCGAAGCCGGTCACCTCGGTGTGCCCGGGCAGGGAAGGGAAGCTGGAGGTGGGGCCGTCCGGCCAGACCCCGATCGACCTCGTCCAGTGTCGTCTCCCTGATGGCCGTGCGCTGATAACCAGACCTGCGATAACGGACTGAACGCTTTCAATGATCTGAGCTGCCTGCCGCTGATTAAGGACACGTCAAAAGCCCACAAAACACTACCTTACCGACGACTGGGATATCCCCTTTGATTTGCCTCGGTCGTCACGTCACGCAGCAGCCCTGCTTGAACAACACGACTGCAAATCAAGGCGGCAGTTCCCATCAACCATCATGTGCGCAATTATTGGAGTGAAGATCCCAGGATCGCTAGGCTGATTTCCCATCCCTGTCTACGGCGAACGATGCGCCTCGTCATCTCGATTGACTTGTTCCTATCGTACCAACACTTCCACAATAACGTTAAACTACACGCCCTCTACGCGTCCTCTCTCTAGATGCAATTCTCGCTGAAAGATGCACACAAACCGTAGAAAACCTCCAATGCGTCATCTCACAAAAACAACTCTTGCTAGTAATACCATATTTGTTGAAGAAACCATGGGCTGTGACGTGTCGGGTATCTCGCGAACGTATGTTTAGCGCAGTCTAGAGTCTAGACGCTTGAGAACATCCTGAACGTGTTGAACCAGCGCCTTTCTTTTTGCTCTGGCCTCCTGGTCGCCTTCCGTCTCTACCTCATCAAGCTTGAGGAGCACGTGCTGCATCGTCATTTCGGACAGTTTGCGGTGCTCATCTTCGCGCTTCTTGGGATCCGTGGGTGGTGCAGCCACAAAGTCCTCGCACATGGGAAGCAGCTCGGTCTCGAAGTGCGCAGCAATGGCGTCGAGCTTGGCATGAGGTCCGGTGGCCTGCTTGATGGGCGACGGCGATCTGCCAATGTCGACAGGCGGCACACCGAAGTTTGACGCGCTGTCGCGGGGGCTAGCGTTGTTACTGCTCTTGCCCTTCTTTGACTTGCGGCCTTTCTTCTTGCGACGCTTTTTGCCGTCGTCAGTGCCACCGGTGCTGCCCACAGCGCTGGCGCCGTCACCGGCCACGATAACCATCTCTTCGTCAGAGTCGTCACTGCTCTCAGGGTCCTCGCCCTCAGGAAGCACCACCATAACCTCGCTGTTGTTCTTGACTCCGTAGTCACGCACAGGCGCGGCCGGCTCCTTCAGCTGACGGCCCTTGTAGAGGAGTTTAACGCGGCGCGCACGACGATCCGAAAGCTCGAGGAGAACTCCGACCCGGTCTCGGACGTCGCGAACTCGAAGCTTGCCGTCGCCGATGGCGTACGCGGGAAATTTGGAGGGGTATGTCACACCCTTGTGCTTGACAAGCAGCACATCGTCCTCGGGCACGTGGGCGTTGGAGCGTCGAGGGTTGTGGGCGTATGATCTCGTGGGGACGGAGCTGCCCAAAGACGAAGATTGGAGGTCTTCGGTGGTGATGTAGCTGAAGTCCTCGTCCTTGACATCTGGGACACCGCTCAGGGTAGAGGAGTAGGGGGATATTTGATCCCGATTTGTCGACCAACCGTATCTGGACATGGTGAAGGGTATGGCGAGCAGTATGCAGCCGAGGGTGCTGTAGAGGATGATGTTCGGATCGACGCCGATTTTATAGGAGACGTACTCGGAGGATTCTGCGATGACGGCGGCAATGCTTGTGATGGATTTGTCGAGATAGACCTGGAGCGAGATGGGCAACAATGCTGTGATGTTGGACAGGGCACCAGAGGATGCCAGGAGGGGCTGACTGGAAGCCACCTTGGCGGGCGTAGGCGGTCCTTAAAGCTAAGGACGCAGACTCGGGTAAAAGAGAGGAAAGTGGAGGAAGGGTGGAGGGGGAAAGTGAGGCTAGGTCGATGGCGGTCGACACAATTCGAGGAAGCGTCACGGGCGAGGCTCCAGATGGATGTGGATGAGGGTGGTGTCGTGGGGATGGCCTCGTCTGGAATTTTCCGAGTCGCGGGGTTGGCAGATCAGGCCGTTCTGCACTGCGGCAGTAACTCGCACGTGGTGTGTTACCTAGACGCAGAGCGCCGAGCAGTGGGGTAGCCGGTATGCGGCGAAGTTGGACTTTGCTCGCTGGGCGGACAGGCGTGGGCGATCACCGGCCTGGGTCAAGGATTCAGGAATAGAGTTGGGTGAGGCTGTTGGGAGAGGACTGGAAGGAAGGCGATGCGGCGTCAGCTTTCGTGAGCAGTGAGCAGCAGCGGCGAGCAGCAAACGGCGGGCAAGGATTGGGTTGGGTTGGTGGGCAGAGCTGGTGCCGCGTATGGTGTGTGAATGTGTCAAACTGTGTACGTGTGTGTGTGTGTGTGTGTGTGGACTGTGGAGGAGCTTTCTGGAAAACCGGGAAGCCAGCGAATGACGGGGATGCGGAAGGAGGAGCCGTGATCATTGGCCAGGCCGATCGCGACGGCGTCTTGAGTGGATAGATGTCCAGTGAGGTCTTGGAAATAGCGACGGGTCGGTTCAGATAACGTACCTGGCCGGCGCGGACTGTGGTCTGGCGGGGGAAACCGGAAGACTGGTAGCGCTGAATGGTCGCGGAGAGGTGCGTTTGTTCGTTGGTGTTATTAGTTGTTAGTTGTTAGTTGTTGACGATGTTTCGTGGTGTGTCGTGGGCCAAAGCTTGGAGATGGATGTCGAATTTCCAAAGAATTTCGGATGGAGGGTTTTTTCTTTTTCTTTTTCTTTGACGAAAGCTGCCTCCGAAAGGCGATGTGGCAGCTGGCGGAAAGCGGCAGGTGGCAAAGGTAATGCTGGCACCTGAGCAAGCTCCTGAACAGGGATCTTCAGGTCGACCCAGCTCTTGACTTACAGTCGATACCCCTGTAAATAGATGACCCTCAAATGCCACATCACCCTCTAACTACATACGAATGTCGTGCCCATATTAGTTTATATAGGCGAAACATAAGAAAGTAAATATCTATATAATAAATATTTCCTTCTATATTATTTAGTATAAGGGTATAGCGTAAAAATTTTTAATTATATTATAGAGCTAAAATAAGGAGTTAGATAGAGGTATTCTACTACCTACCCTCTCACTATGCACCTACCCTCCTACTATATACCTATCCTCTCACTATATACCTATTCTCTATTACGGGCTACGCCCGGTTGGAACTATCTGGGCTTCTGCCTAGATTCACTGCTCTTAAGGCCCACCTAGTGGCTACCTACAAATGTCGAACTGGGCGTATGCTGATGGGCGTATGCCGATTTGACCCGAAATCCGTCCCGACTGATAGCTGGATTGTGGGTACTGGTATCTAGCAGAGATTTTGGTGGAGACCTTTGTACCTGAGAACTGACGAAATATATATACCGATTTTCACCTAATTGACGCGAAAAAGTCTGATAATTAAGAGTCTCATACGTATCGTTATCTGATTTTGAAGCTATCGCGACTGGATAACGCGTTAAATTGCACTTAAACTATTTTCAACTATATATTCGCTACCCTCAGGAGGCCCATGATGCCTCCTAATATGTCTAAGCCCTCTGCTGATGAGGCCATCACGAAGATCCGGCTGAATAGTCTGAAGGATTGGATATCATGGATCAATCAGCTGGAGGCTCGCGCCTCTAGAGTCGAATTATGGCACTATATTGATCTAAGTAAGACTGATAAGCTATTGCTTAGTGATGCCGTTATAAAACCCGACCTTCTAGATGTAAGGCTTATTATTAGGGCCTACCTAAGTACCTGCACTAATACTAACTTGATTCTGACTGACGAAGAGGATGCTATTTGTAACTTTAAAGAGAAGGAGATGAAGTTCTATAATACTATGATGACCTGATATGCGGAGGAGAAGAAGGTCTACTCTGAGCACGTTAGAAATGTTGCCACGATATAGGACTGGATATCTGATACTGTCTACTGCTAATACCTCGAGATTTGCTGCTTAGTAAAAGAAGATATTGCTATTTGGGTATTGAAGCTCTAGGCCTGAGTTGGTGGCTTAGTTGTTGATTGAAAAAAGGCTGCAGTATGCAAGTATGAAGATATCCTTTTGAATGGGAAAATTCGAACTATTACTATATGAGAAGAGATTACTCTTTAGGTTAAGCGATGGGATATAGCTATCTTTGAAGGCTAAGTAGCAAAAGTCCCTTAAATAGAGTAGTTAAGCTTATAGTTTGATAACTACTGTAGGGTCTTGAGTAACTCTCCTTTAGCTGCCTGGATAGGAGGATATTAAGCCCTTGTGGGCGTGAAGGCTAATGAAGATAAGCTTGAGGCTAGTGATGTTCTCCTGGCTACCCGTGAAGCTATCTAGCGGCTTGCGGATACTGCTTTTAGGAGTAAGCCTGGAAGGGGCGTATTTGGGCCTACTATAGTAGATGTTAATAATAATAACTCTGAAGATAATAACCCTAAGTATTAGTGAAGAGGAGGAGGTTATAAGCATAAGGCTAGTAGCTAATAAGACTTATATAATAAGAAGCTTTGCTAAAACGACTGTAGTAATAATAGGTGGTATGCTCTCTGCTATTATGAGGGATATACTCTCTAGCGCTGCTATGTTGCCTTTCTGGAAGACCGGCCTGAATGGTTTAGCCTTAATAAAAACCTTATTAACTATATTATTAAGAGGATCTAGCCTGGTGGTGATTTAGTAGAGGAATTTAAAAAGGTGAAGACTTATTAATTAGGTTAATGACTATATAGTAGCTATAATAGTAGATATAGGGGGACTATTATAGTAATTAATAAAGTTTAATACTCCCTCTCTTCTTTAGTCCTACTTAATACTGGAGTGATGATATATATATTTGATAACCTCTTATGATTTATTAACTTTAACCTTTAATTAGCCTCTTATGATGACTTTATTATTGCTGGGACCTTAAGGGCTGCTATTGATGGCTGGGGGTCTGTAGACCTTCACCTTTAAGGCCCTGGAGGGCTGCTAATAACTCTTTGACTTAATAATGTGGCGTATTGTGAAAATCTTGCTACTAGCCTCGTATTTATGTAACTGCTTTGAAAGAAGGGTATGTAGTGGGATATAAGATCTAGCGACCCTAATCAAAACTGCCTCTAATAAAGAGATTATATCTATGTGGTAGAGATATTTAATATTAACTAATAGTATCTGCTTGAGTATTGTTTATATAAGGGGGTGAGTATCCCTATGGGGTTTGTAGTGATAGCTACAGATGGCTATAAATCCACCACCCCTCCGGATGAGATATGTGAACGCCCTCTTTGCTAAAAGTATAATTCTTTAACTATTTGTAGACCCCTTTGAGGTTTAATGCTATTATGGTATTAATGTATGGGCTACTGCGGCCTAGAGCCCTTATGTTAAATACGTGAGGCTATGCGAGGGGTCTATATTAACGATAATAAGCCTATTGAGACTATTAAGTGCGACTCTTGCGCTATGGCGAAGATGATAAGATAGGTCTGCTGAGCCCTGAGAGAGTTGGTGATATTGTTAAAACCTGGCGAAAGGATTGCTATTGACTTCTATGACTATGATAAGGGATATAGAGGGTATATGTTAGTAGCTATTGTAGCGGATAGAGCCTTAGGCTTTGCTTGGGACTTCTATCTAGCTAACTGAATAAGCGAATCCCTTATCTAAATGGTAGATAAAGTTATATTAATAATTAACGTATAGTATAAGACTAAGGTCTAGGTTATTGAGGCTAATAATAAGATACTTTAATACCTAAGAGTTATAGTAAGGCTTAAAAGTAAGGGTATTTAAATAGAGCTATCCGCCCCAAATATGCAAGCCTAAAATAGAGGCGCTGAAAGGATTGCTGCTATTATTAAGTAAAAATCCCGCTTCTTATGACTCTTAGCCTCGCTACTTATGGTGCTATGGCCTGAAATCATGAAAGTAGCTACCTACCTATATAACTGGACGCCACGAAAATAGCAAAAAGGCTGGAAGATGCCTTATGAGATACTTTATATATTAAAAGAGGGCTTTGTAGTACCTGACCTAACCTATCTTTGAGTATATAGTAGTAAGTCTTTTGTGATAACTTTAGATGCCTAACTTTATTGAAATTGATGCTAGCGACTAGCTGCGAAAGCCTGGATTAGCTATCTTATTGGTTATGCTACCTCAAATAGCTATAGGATTTGGAACCCTCTGAAAGGAGAGGTTATTACTACTTAAGATATCCTTTTTGATGAAGAGGCTATTTTTGATGGCTGAATAGATATCTGCTATGATGACTTTAAAGATATGACCCTAGAGGAGATCTAAGATTACTATATTGCGCTTCTTAACCTGAGAACTACTATTTAAAGCAACTCTGAAGCTATTATAGACCTAAATAACGACCCACGATGTGTGGAAGATAAAGATAACTAAATAAATAGTAAAGTATTAGTATTAGAGCTAGTTTATAGCTATTCTTAAGTAAAATTTGCTCTACTACTAACTCCCCTATAGTCCCCCGAATTAATATTCTTCTAAGTACTTGAGGAAGGTATTTACACTAACCTTAATATGAGGGGGCGTATCTCAGTAGTTTCTAATAATGCTAACCTGAGTTTAGACTTTTGTTTGAAGGTTAGAGTTACTATAAGGACTTTATATAAGGTGGTCTTCCTAGGCTATGCTACTAATAAATTTCACTTGCTTTATGTAAGTGAACCCGATATATATTGTATGCCTTGTATATATGAAACTAATGATAGTTAAAGGTTCTTAGTGTGGTCTAATTAACTTATTGATTTTTTGGCGAGCGGCTATAAGCCTGCCTGGGATATTATAATAAGGCTACTATTCCTAGCCCTAGAAGTAATAACTTTAGGGATAAATCTAAAGTAGTAAAATACCTACTAGAAGTTATTACTAAAGTTACCCTTATTATATATTGAACTACAAAATCACCCTATGGGGGCTGAGTTTATTTAGGCTGAAGAGAGTTATCTCTAGAGCTACTAAATATCCCAATCTTAGTTAATACTATTACGAAAGACTGCGAAGGGTTATAAGGTCCTTAGATGCTACTAGGTATATACCTATAAACTAAATAAGTATAGTAAGCTTCTAAAAGTTAAGGCGAGACTTATAGTAAGAGGTAATTAATAGCCTCATAACCTTTATAATACCTATACTACTATATTAGCTAGGATATTATTTAGGGCCCTTGTCGCTATTACTAATTAATTTAATATAGATCTGATCTAATATGACGCTATTAATGCCTTTGTATATGCTAACCTTGATGAAGAGGTCTATATGGAGATGCCGCTAGGGTATTGAGAGCCTGGAAGAGTGCTTAAGCTGCTGAAGGCCCTATATGGGCTTTGCAGATCCCCTCTTTTATAGTAGCGACACCTCAAAAAGGGTCTAAATGCCCTTAATTTTGAGTAAATACCTGGTGAAAACTGCTGTTAGTGCTATAGTAAGGTCTTATTTTTCTTCTATGTTGATAACTACGTTATGGCGTATCCCCCTGAAGATTGTAGTTATGCTACCTTGCTAATTAGATAACTATAGAAATAATACTATCTTGAGGGTAGTTAAGACCTATATTAGTTCTTAGGGATTGAAGTTCTTTGAGATCGTTTAAATAAGAGGCTATAGCTATTGTAGTTAGTATTTATTAATAAGTTAATAAAACTGCTAAATAACTACGTTAATGCTAACTTATGATATAATACCCTAATAGCTGCTGAAGAGCTGTTACTATATGAAGGGTAAGCGACGCCTCAAGAGATTTAGCTATATTAATGAAAGGTCGGATTGCTGCTATATGCTGCTGTTATAAATAGACCTAATATTGCTTTTGGAGTTAGTTATCTTGTGAGATTTAACTAAAACCCTAGCCTAAAATACTACTAAGCTGCTAATTGGGCTATATAATACCTACTAAAGATAAAAGGGCTCTGCCTTAAGTATGGAGTAAAGGATACTGATAGCTTGGAGGTGGCTTTAGATGCTAGTTTTGCTGATGATTTGATGGATCAAAAGAGCTCTCAAGCCTTCATAATAAAGCTATTTAGAGGGATAATCGCTTGGAGGGCTAATAAATAATAGATAGTTATAACTTCTACTATAGAAGCAGAGCTTTTGGCCCTATTGCAGGCTGCGAAGGAAGGATTATTTGTAAGTTGGCTAATAACTGCTTTATGGGTGAGCCTCCCTCCTGGAGGAGAGCCTTCCTATGTAGTCGATTAGCCTCACGATAGCCTCAAGGTGGTTATCTAATGCGATAATACCTAAATAATATAGCTAGTGACCTAAGAGATTATCTAACTATAAACTAAGCTATACTATATTAATATCCATAACTATTGGCTATAATAAGAGATTTAGGATAACTATATAGAGGTTATTTACACCCGATTAGCTGAAATGATAGTAGATGGGATGATGAAGGCCCTACTAGCCGCCTCCTTTGCTACCTTCATTAGCTAACTTAACCTCGCAGATGAAAGCGACCTTCTTGCAGATAATAGGCGTACTGAATTAGAGACTAAATAGGCTAAAAATGGCTCTATAAATGGCGTCACTCTTTCCTACCCACTGGGAGGTTTTAATGAGCATGACGGGAGCGATTTGAAGCAATAGATATACCCTCAAATGGGCTATATAAAAGGGCCTATAAGTGGGGGATTTGAGATTTGCAAAAGTGGCTATTTTGGCTATTTGGGCTATTTGGGCCATTTTAACCAGTTTGTCCAGTTTGGACCCTTTGGGCACCAACCTGAGGGGGCGTGTCGAACTGGGCGTACGCCGATGGGTGTATGCCGATTTGACCTGAAATCCGTCCCGACTGATAGCTGGATTGTGGGTACCGGTATCTAGCAGAGATTTTGGTGGAGACCTTTGTACCTGAGAACTGACGAAATACACACACCGATTTTCACCCAATTGACGCGAAAAAAGTCCGACAACAAACCTAGCGTAACCTTGCTGAAGCGGAAAAACTCTCCCTTTTCCTCTTCAGCATCAAATAAACAGTATTACGCCACCTCTTGTCGCACAGACTCAGGTCAAGCCCTTCACACCCTCTCACTATAATATATATCTGCTCTCTTATTATAATAATTAATTAGAACCTTTTTAAATTATTATAATTAGTAGAATTAGGTATTTTTATATATATTTAGATTTTTTACTTATGTAGTGGCATAGGTGAATAATAGAAATCTACTATTACTCTAAAATATTCACTTTTCCCTCAAAATGCATACGTGTGGGCTGCCCGGGTCTGATGCACTTACAGGGGTATCAACTGTACCTAGATCCTCAGCATCATCACGAGTTGGATCCTGTACGTATGCCCAAGGATGCGATCGGGCGCTAAACGCGGGTATGTGTGCGTGATGAGATCTATCCGTCCGTGTTTCTGGTTGCGGCAGCCTGAGTTGGCGATGAGGCTCCTGAATGATACCTAAAGTACCTGGATGCGCAATTCAGACACTTGGGCCAGAATGACGAGGTGCGCTGATGTCAATGTCTGTCTTATCTCCTCCATCTTATCCTTATCTCCCCATCTTATCTGCTTCTCGCTGCTTCGCCATCCTCACAGCGCCCTTCAGTGACCTCATCCTCAGTCATGTTTGATATCTCACACATAGAAGAACATAGCTTCACAGAACCTGGAAGATGTAGAAAAGTTTTGATCTAGCAAGGCGCAAGCCGCAATCAGGTTCTCACAATTGCCGATTCCTACAGAAGCCCATGGCTTTCATTGGCCAACCACTTTTGTAGGTCAACAATTAGAAATTCCGGAAATGGAATCAAAATCACCTGCATCCTGATTTCCGACCCAAGCTCAGGCCCAGCAATTCCCTCAAAATCATGACTCGTCCTTCTCATTACTCAAGGTACTGATGAACAATGTTACCCTGCCCGCCCTGTGACACAACGTGCCGCCAGACCAGACCGCCCACGAAACCGATTCGCAGTTCTGCCGCGGGGTTTCCCTCTCACTTCTAGAAAAAAATAGAACCCGCCCGCCTATTTCCAATTCGCGTTCCCGATTGCATCATCCACTTTGGCCGCCCCTCCCGACCTCGCAACCCGACGCGCTTTGCAGCAATCTACGGTACAGTAGCCTCCCCTTCTGTCCAGTCGGATAACCAAAAAAGGGTACCTCTTTCTTCCCCCACGTCACACCTATTCCCCAGGTTCCTCGCCTTCGCCTGACAAATACCTAAGCCCAGCCAGTAACTGCCCCCTGGACTCTCTACAATCCCGTGCGTACCTTACCTTCTTTATAAGACCCAACAGCCCCTCCCCCTCCCTGAAGCTGCGCAAAGTCTGTACGTCAACAAATGTCCTTCATCTTCCGCCGCCTCTTCTCCTCCACCCCAAGCGCAGCAAACATGGCCGTCACAAAGCAGCAAGTCCAGTCCATTATCGACGAGAACAAGGTCGTCGTCTTCTCAAAGTCCTACTGCCCCTACTGCCGCCAGACAAAATCCGTCCTTGACGAGCTCAACGCCGACTACAAGGTCGTCGAGCTAGACCAGATCCGTACGTCATCTCTCCCTGGTACTTGTATCTTGAGGTTTCCCCCAGGGACTAACACGATACAGCCGACGGCGGCGAGATGCAGGACGTGCTCGAGCAGATCTCGGGCCAGCGCACCGTCCCCAACAGCTACATCGCCCAGAAGCACGTCGGCGGCAACTCCGACATCCAGGGTCTCCTCAAGGGCAATAAGCTTGAGAACCTTCTCAAGGAGGCCAACGCTCTCAAGGCGTAAGGCGCTTGTGCTTTTCCCTATCGTGATTACGAAGATGTGGTAGATGATAGTAGTAGAGAAGGCTGACTGGCCGCGTCGCTACAAGTTCGTCCAGGCTGTAGCCGAGTACGCCCCGAGTGTTTGATAAGTGTGGGAAGGGAATGTTTGCCGAGATACCACCATGCGATAATTAAGGATAGAGGTTAGCCTGGCGCTTTACGACCTCCGCAACAGACTTTAGACTGTAAATGTGCATGCCTTTTCTGTGACTGCACAGCATGCTACAACTTACGAGTTGGAAAAAGGATTGTTGCCACAGTAATGTCTACATATCTAAACAACCTGTGCAGCAACAGTGCCGACAGGTCTCTCGACGAATTCCATGACGCCATCAATAATGCTCGTCCTGGCCGGCTCGGAAGCAACCTTGCGACCAGCCAACCAGTTGAGCCACAAGAGTCTTGACACGCGCTCGTCCTGCACCTTACCGCAGCTCTGGCGACCGAAACTCCTACCATCATCGTAGATAATCTCAAGCGCACCCTTCTCATCACGGCACATCAGCAGTTCCTTCGACTTGGGAACCTTGCCGCGGCTGAACAGCCTCTTGAACTCCCTCATCGCCTCGCCGAACGCTTCGTCGCCGTACGCCTCCTTATCAGCCGAAGACCTATGCGTAATCGCCCTCACGAAGCCATCGCGCAGATGCGGGAAGTCCGTGTCGCGGACAGGCACGATACGGAATGCGCTCCGGCACCCGACCTCCTGTAGCAGAGCCGTCCATGTCTCCTCGCCCTCGACGGGATCCCGCAACTTCTCTTTCAGCGTATCGCGCTCCGAGGGCACCAGCGTCGTCGCAATGGGGTTTATCTTCTTGGTCAGGTAGTGTTGCAGCTTCGCGATGTCCTGGGTAGCCACGTAGTAACCGACCATGTAGACCTGAATACTCAAAAAGCTGACGGTACGGATGCCGAGGCCGACAAGGGTATACTCCACGCCATCACTGTCCTGCACGGAGGCCGCGATCGGAGCCTGGGCTGCAGCTTCCGGGTCGCGCGACGCGGCGGAGTGCTTGGGGGAGACTTCAATCGTGCGGGGGAAGCTTGGGACGGTCTTGTTGCCCGTGGGCACGAGCTCCCTTCCTTGTTCGTCGTGAATGACAATCTTGCGCTTACTACCTGCCTCGGTCGTGAAGGTCTCGCTCGGCACCGACGAGTCGAGCTGGTATCCGGTCCGCTCGTCCGTGGAAGGTGAATTGTCGTTGGAGCTGCCCTCTGCGCCTGCCTCCGCCGCCTTGCGCTTCTTCTCTGCTGCGAGGGCCTTGCGGAGCTTACTGGCCGTGTAAATAAAGGAGATAATTCCGGCGATGGCGCCCGCAGCGAGGAAATAGGTGCGGTCGCGATCGTAGCTGGAGCGGGCTTCTGCGAGCTCATTGATGTTATAGCGTTCGACAGGTTGATGGACGAAGGACCGCTGGCGGTTGAAAAAGGTGCGCCGAGGGTTTCGAACGGTCTGTAGGCGACCCTTTGGCAGAGCGCGAAGAGTGCGTGGGCTGAACATTGGGGAGAAGGAGTCGACAGGTGGGTATCGTGGAGGAGAAGGATACAGGTGGGCTGATGGCCAGGTTCGAGTTTCTTCAGACGGGGTTTCTTTTTCGACGGGACGGTTCGGGCGGCAGACGGGTGCAGTTAGATGGATTTCGGTGCCGACGGGGCTGAGCGAATCATTGCCTAGTCATGTGGGATCGTTGAGCGTCTTGTTCCTGCGCTGCACAGACTGGCGAAGTCGCGGCGTTGAAATGCAATTCCGACTCTGATCGTGAAAGAGCTCGTAATCGGTGCAGGACGGATCAACGAACCGGCAGTCATTGGTGGGCCGCTGCCAATGCATCGACGCGGGACTGCCGAATGACGTCTTGCATATCACGTGGCCGGGAGCTTCCGCTCGACATGGTAGGTGCGTCGGTACGTACTCTTGGACTTGGATCTCAGGTCCCCGAGGAACACCACTCAGGAGAGCCGCAAGAAGTCCGCAAGTCAGGTCACCCCTGAAATGCGATGCTGATTTGCTGCTTATTTTCATGGGATTCTCCGAGGCCTAGACTCGACAAGTGGCCCGGGCCGGGGGCGATAAGCGGGAGGAAATGCCCGGCGTTGGATCCAAGGATTCAATGCTGCGGGCTTGACACTTGAACGCCTTCGGCTCTTTTGCGTTTGATGCATTTTCATCGATTGAAGCCACCGGCCGTCAGGCATATTCGCTGTCAGCCTCGATGTGAAGGAATCACTCCGTGTGTTGTCACCAGGGATTGGCGGAGGGGCTGAGTAAATTAGCTCTCCCGGTGACGAGGGCACAGAAGAGTTGATATGTCCGTGATACGAAAGCTCGATAGATAAGGTGAGGGGGCGTAGATGGGAGGATGATGTCGACTGTCTAAGCGCCCACGCGTGACGGCTTCCAGGATTTGTGATACCGTCAGATACCGTCACGCTGCGCCTCGACGCAACGCTCGCTCGCTGCAGATTGTTCTAGTTGAGGCTTCTCTTGAAGCTGCCAGCGGGGCATCTTGCATGTACACACCGGTCTTTTACCCTGTCGACCCTGCAGATTGCTGATCCTGCGATGAGGAGCTTGCTTGTACGACATACGACTTACGAGTCCCGATTGTTCATGACGATGGCTTCGTTCTAATAAACAATTCATTAAAAAAACTCACTTTTTGCTATCAATCAAATCATTCTAATATCGAAAGGGTGAGACCAGGCCTGATGATCGTCGTCGCGTCTCGCCCGCAGACCCTGTCCACGTTGGACAACAGCCGAGTGCTATTCTTAACACAGTCTCACAAAGCTTTTCTTTTTGCCCCAACTTAATCGGGTGGTCTCTACTGTATCTGTCTTTGGGCCTCGGAAGCCCGGGAACAGCATCACTGACCGTCACTTTCGTGCCTAGGTGGCCGTTTACTTATTACTGTATTAGGAAAAAAGGGTCGGATTACCATCTCATTCTCAACCCTCATTAACAACCCCAAGAGCAGAAGCCCGGTTAAGCCGGCTTGGCGTAGGTATTACCGACGATGAGGGGAATGCAGCGACTCGACGAGACACCGAAGACGCGAACCGCTGTTCATAACCTCCGAACACCGACGAAGGAATGGCACGCGGGATATGCCGTCCACTGAATAGTGCACTAATCACTGAATTGGTTTGACAAGTGGTTCATTGCTTCTATGCGTGGATTGTCATTGGAAGTAAACGAGAAGCAAGCATGGATGGCCCGGGAAGAAGATCTTCATCTAGTATCAGGTGTAGGGCGAGCCAACGCCGTATCTCGATTGATCCTAGCAAGATACTAGTGGAATGTAAGGAAGAAACCGAGATTCAATCTGAAAAGGGGACCGCGAGAAAGACACCACAGCCTGTCTACTCAGTAACCCGCCCTAGGGCGTACCGCATTAGAGTCAGCATCCGAGGCCCTGACATCCCGTCTCGACGGTCTCGTAAAAGGCAGGAAGATTCATGAGATTACCACCGGACTTGTCAATGGGAAGACAACAAAACGTCTGTGCCGTTTAATGAGTGCGACTTGTGTGAGTGCCCTGAAGCAAATGATGGAGCGTCCAAGCGTTGGGCAGACGGAGCGCGGAGAAACGGGTATCAAACGACGATTTTCGTCTCCGAAAGGCGAAGCATCCGTTTTCTTTTTATCCTTTCTTCAGTCCATCGAATCATTGGATGGTCCCTCTGTGAAAACAAGGTTGGACAGACCCGTAGGCTATCGACGACGGCGTGCTGTTTCTCGGGTAGACCCTGCCTCCCGAGAACCACAGACTATCTTACTGAATCCTGCATCTGCTAGCTGGTGATTTCTGAAGTCATATGGGAGCGAATTCCCAGCAGCGTCATCGCGCCGCAGTCGCCTCATTGTGGCCTTGGCATCTGATCTTGAATAGTTTCTGAAGCAAGTGGAATGCAATGATTCGATATCTTGTCTCTGACAATGGCAACGTTTATGGAAGGGACTCGTGGTACATGCCAAACGTGGCCTCGCACTATCCAGGGTGAGAATCGAGATAGCGTCAGGTACAAGTGACGCCTCGTTGGGTCGTGAATTTGGGCTGGAATGTGGAGGTATTGTACAAAGGTGGGGGAAGTACGTATCTCTTAGAGGTGGCTGGGCCGCTGGGAGGTTGGAAGGGCTTGATTAAGCGAGGAAGAGGTATCTTTTGCGTGCCACAGCGCGAAGAAGTACATGCTGTGCGTTGAGCAGGCCTCGCTTTCCAGCGGCTCAGGGACAGGAGCCCGCTGAGCAAGGTAGACCCGTCACCCGACTGGCCGGGCCCGGGCGGCTTCAAGCTCCAGGGCAGCTGCATCTTGAGTCTCCCACCTCGCCGAAATCAACGCATGAACATCTCAACAAGGCTGAAAAGAGAGCCCCACGCTCTGTGTTGGGGAACTCGTCTCGTCTCCCCAGGGTGATGCTCTGGTTCTTCTGACTGAAGGAATCTCGTCTCGTCTAGCCTCTAAGGTACCTGCCTCTGAACAGGATAAGGTACCTAACTACTCTTAGTGGTGCTTGCCTGACGTTTCTCTTGTGGAATAGGTAGAAAAGGATACATGATACATCGGCACTTCGAATCAGGCGCTTTTGCTGACGGAAAATTGGAAGTACTTTTCAGCCCACTCATGGCGGGGAAATACTTGTTCCTCCTGCATTTCTTCCGGCTCCTTTGTCACTTTTTCCCCAGTGTCACTCTTTCTGCATCTTCTCGCTTTCGACATCGGCAGGTTTCTAGTCTCGACGTTGCCATTGTCCTTCCTTCCACCTTACTCATCTGTACTACAAACATCATCCAGCGTTTTCCAGCATAAGGGTCGGCTTCCAGCATTACTCTTGCTTCGTTTGCTTGGCTTCTCGCCTTCTGCTCGGACTCTTGCCTGCAGTCTGAAGATCAGCATCACGAAGTTAGCACAGAAAGACCGCCAGCTCTAAAAGTCGGTCACGCGACGACCCTTTACTACCTATTTACGGACGTGGACGCCCACGCCCTCGCCCTTGCTGCAAAGTCACCGGAGCCTCCTCATGACGCCCAAAGGTACTTGATCTACCTTACCTTTGGTTTTCGACCTCCAGCAGCCGTCCAGCTGCTCCAGCATCCCCCGACGACGACGACGACAACGACGACCCCTTCTCCTCCTAAGGTACATTACCTCGCCTTGCCTTTACTTCGACTGAGGTGCGCAAAGGCCCAAAGTACCTTCTCCTCCCACCACCACCAACGAAGTCACCTCCGCCAGCGACGAACTACCCCCCAAGTCTCCAACTCCGAAGGCACCGTACCCTCGACCTTTCCCGCCCTCCAGCCAAAGACGCCGCACGCCGCCAACCTCAGTTAAGGTCCCGTCGAGTTCCAGAGCAAGCCCAGGGGGTGTGTCAGGGTGTCACCTCTTGCTTCCGCCTCTCTCCACCGCACCGCACCAGGCCTCAACTGCCTTTTAACCTGATCCCCCGTTGTCCGTCGTCATTCGCCGTGGATTTCCAGTCGTTGGCAGCCGCCGCTACTGGCTGATGCTAGTCCTGCTGCTCCTGCCGCCCCCGCTGGCTTTTAGCTGCTGTTTCTTTCTGCAAAGGCGGACACGAGGAAGACTTGAATCACCGCAATCGCGTCCCACCTCCTCATCCACTGCTACGACTTCTTGCACGACCGGACGGCGACACCCAGCCCTGTCTGGCCTCGCAACTCGAAACCCAACGTCTCTGCTTCCGTCTTTGAGTTCAGAGGCTCCGTTCACAGCCCCTACATCCACGTTGAGAGACCAGATTACATACCTTTTCGTCTCCTCTCTGCCATCTGCGAATCCACCTTGTCTCTCCCTGACGTCGACTCGACTCTTCGTCTAGCTTTTACGACTTGGCGCTTCGTCCGTCACACAAACAAAACCCAACAACTTGCCCTGTTGCCCTGCTCTTCGCCTGGGAAGCGCTGCACGGCACCAGCACAGGTACTTCCAACCCCCATCTTGCTGCTGCTAGTTGTCGGCCACCACAAATACGACGAGTTCAAGGTACCTAAGCGACTGGCCGCCCAGCATCCATCTTCTCGCAGGCCCCCGTCCTCCACAATCTACCGCCGGAGCCTCTCCATAACTATTTTCCGTGGGTCAGGCGTCAGCGTCAGCGTCCACCAACGGCCTCGTGGGAGTGGTCCGCCATTAGCTGAAGAGACTCAATCCTCGCTCTGGGTGACAAATTCCCGCCATTTGCCTTGTCGACATTAACCGATCCGCGACACACCGACGACGAATACCATCGATTTCGGCCTGTCATCGACGACGCCGATTACTCTCCCATCGGGGATTCGACTCTCCACAACACTCAAGCCCGAAGAACCCGCGAACGCCCTCAACCGGCCGACGGACCGTTTGCTCATTCAACTGCACCCGTTGTTTGTCGCCGTCGCCCAAGATGAGGCCCGCAGCCCCCTCAATAGAAATCATGGCTGCCCAGTCAGTCACTCCGGACTCCCGCTCCTCCTCGTCCACAAACTCCCCCGCCCCTGCCGACAACGAGGAGTCGGATTTCTTCATCGGCGGCAACGACTCCCAGTCGTCTCTGGGGGTTCCCAACATCGAGGATATGCAAGTCAACGACGACCCGTGCCAGCCCGCCGTCAACCGGCTACCGAGCGAGATCCTCATCTCCATCTTCGCCAAGCTCAACAGCTCTAGTGATCTTTTCAGGTGCATGCTCACCTGCAAGCGGTGGGCCAAGAACTCAGTCGACTTGCTCTGGCACCGTCCGGCGTGCACGAATTGGAAGAATCACTCCTCCATCTGTCAAACTCTGCAGCTCGAGAACCCGTTCTTCGCCTACCGCGACTTCATCAAGCGCCTAAATCTTGCCGCGCAGCCGCTGGCCGATAAAATCAACGATGGCAGCGTCATCCCCTTGGCCGTTTGCACGCGCGTCGAGCGACTGACCTTGACCAACTGCAAGAACTTGACTGACCAAGGTTTGACTGCGTTGGTGGAGAATAGTTCGTCATTGCTTGCCCTCGATATCTCCGGCGACGAGTATATTTCAGATGTATCTATCAGAACTATCGCAGAGCACTGCAAGAGATTGCAGGGTTTGAACATCTCCGGTTGTCGGTTGATCACGAACGAGAGCATGATCACCCTCGCCGAGAACTGCCGTTTCATCAAGAGAGTGAGTCTTGTGTTCCGCCCCACAGCCTGACTTCGTGATGGGCTGAACCATCATGGTTCGCTTGGTGTTTTGCATTGCGCTGACATGACTCTGCGTCTAGCTCAAACTCAACGAGTGTGCCCAACTGCAGGACAACGCAGTCATGGCATTTGCCCAGCACTGCCCGAACATTCTCGAGATCGACCTACACCAGTGCAATCAGATCGGGAACGACCCCATCACCGCTCTCATTGCCAAGGGGCAATCCCTGCGCGAACTTCGTTTGGCAGGCTGCGAGCTCATTGACGACAGCGCGTTCCTTTCCCTGCCACCAAACAGGACATATGACCACCTCCGCATCTTGGATCTGACATCATGCGCGAGGCTCACCGATCAGGCCGTGCAGAAGATCATCGAGGCCGCCCCGCGTTTACGTAACTTGGTGCTTGCCAAGTGCCGCAACATCACTGACGTTGCTGTGAACGCAATCGCGAAGTTGGGTAAGAACTTGCACTACTTGCACCTAGGCCACTGCGGCCACATCACGGACGAAGCGGTAAAGCGACTGGTTTCGGCATGCAATCGCATAAGGTACATTGATCTAGGATGTTGTACGCTCCTGACCGATGACTCCGTTGTGCGCCTAGCTCAGCTCCCCAAGCTCAAGAGAATCGGTCTTGTCAAGTGCAGTAGCATCACTGACGAGTCTGTATTCGCTCTTGCCCGCGCCAACCACCGCCCTCGCGCTCGCAGGGACGCCCATGGGAACATCGACGAGTACTACGCGTCCAGCCTCGAGCGTGTCCACCTGAGTTACTGTACCAACCTGACGTTGAAGGCAAGTCTTTGAGTTCCTACATAACGACGGTTGGCTGACTAGGAACAGAGCATTATCAAACTGCTCAACTACTGCCCGCGTCTCACGCATCTAAGTCTGACAGGTGTAACTGCCTTCCTCCGTGAAGAGTTCTCGGAATTCTGCCGACCTCCTCCGCCTGGTGCGTCTTTTCCGCTCGCACAATGAGGCAAAGCTAACACAACTAGAATTCACTGACCACCAGCGTGGCGTCTTCTGTGTCTTCTCTGGTGCTGGCGTTTCGAAGCTCCGCGAGTACCTGAACACCTCTCCCGAGTACGAAGGCCTCCGTGACTCGCCTGGCCCCCGTTACTCCGGCACAAACTTTCCGACCCGCCGAAACATGGAATCTCGCGCTCCGACAGCCGGAAACGGTGGCCCAGCAAACGGCGATGCTGAAGTCGATGATAATGAGGCGCCGGAAGAAGATGAGTTCGAGGGCCTCGACGGAAGCGAGATGGTCGTGGATGGACAGCCGCTACTGGCGCAGAATCTTGTCAACGGCGACGCCCAACAGAACGGGCCTCCTCCGCCGCCACCAATTCATGTGCCCCCAACCGGTGCCGTACCAATGTTTGCACAACCTCTCGCACAGGCTCCCTTGTTATTTAGCCCTACGACCCCCAGCTTCCCTCAGTCAACCCGCTCGCCGACGATTGCAGGTCCCGCAAACCACCCACCTCCTTTGGTAGTATCCAGTCACTACTCTCCGACTTCCCCAACAGCAAGTGCAGGGCCCGGGGCGTCAACCGCCACCGCTGTCTCTCCACATGGAACAAACTTGGGCTTCCCTGCGTATACGAACAGACGACCGGCACCGCTGGGAGCCAGTACGGCATCCATGGAGGCCTCAATGTTGAGCCCCGTGTCCCATCGTAGCCGGCCATCAAGCGTCATCTCGATGGAAGCATCCATGCTCGGACCCGTTGATCCTGAGATGGCGGAGGCTTCCACAAATGCACCGCAACAATCTTGAAGTTTCGGCGAGCATGGAATTCGGCGATACCAGTCCAAGTTCAGAGGAGGCAAAATACGACACGTACGGCATGAGATACGCAACGACAATTATACCCAGGCGCGCGCGCGGAAACACGGAACACAGTAGACTGGCACAGGGAACGTGTCGATTAGCCTCATGACATTGGTTGGGCTTTTCAGGGTCCTCATGGGCACCCCTTTTTAGCATTTCTTGGCGGAGAGAGTTTAGGGCTATGTTCCTCCTGAGGCGTTGACTGTTTTCTTCGATGAGTTGACCCTTTGGCTTCTTTCGGTTCTTTTACAAATATTTATTGGAGGTGGGGTTTTACAGTGTTATTCGGCGGTAGACGATGTCTCCATTCTTTATCCTTGTTCTTGAGCTTTCCTGGGCCTTTCAGTTTGGTAGTGGTAGGGTATCTAGGGACAGAACGTGGGCAAAGCAGTACTGCGAAGCAAAGCATAAATAGCGAGGTTATGGACATAGAGAATACCGCAGGGTTCGGATGAAGAAGTCGTACCGAAGCAAATTTCCCCATTCGGCCTTCGTCACGGATACTTTTTGAATCTCTGTGAAGGCTGCCTGAGGTCATCTATGTGACTGTGGATTTGACCATCCATGAGCGTACAAGCTTGATTCTAGATCACAACGACACTCAAGCTGTTGCCACGATTTCGCTTCGATTCCGCTGATGAACTCCCTTGGACCGGATGGATTGCATGCAGACCCAAGACTATGAAACAGCTAAGAATCCGGAAACCTCCCTTGCCCAAGCGGCCGGAGCTCTCTTCACCAGAAGCCCAACTCGGGGCCGTTTACAGCCCGCAGCACCTCGCTCTTCTGCACGACGTACCAGTGTACCAGATCCCGGGCAGCCACCGCGTCTTCCAGGCTATCGTGGCCCGACCTACCGACCTGGATATCCCGGCCCAGCAGCTCCTTGGTGAGCTTCTTGAGGCCGAGAGTTCCGCCCTTTGGCTTCTTGACCTTCTTCTCCTTTTCCTCTCCCTCTTTCTCCTTCTTCTCCGAGTCGGAACTGCCGCCCTCTGACCCGTCAAAGGAGATGAGGTCGCCGATATCCTCGCGCCTCTCGAGGGCCTTTTTGGCAGCTTCTTCGGCCTTGATCTTCTCCTTCTGCTCCTCCTCGGCCTGGTTGCGCGCTTGTTCCTCTTCCTCCTCCCGCTTGTCCTTCTCGACCTTGGCGGCTGTCGCAAGAACGAGAGAGTCGACTATCAGGGGGTGGATCCAGCGGAGAGAGGAGAGGTCGTTGTGCACCGCGTGTCCGACGACGACGGTCTCTGGACCGACCCATCTCCAGACGGCCTCGCGCGCGGCGGCGTACCCGCCTTGGAGGCACTTGCCCTTCTTGCGGGCCTCTTCCATGTCCTGTCGGCTAATGCCCGAGAACTTGGTGCTGTAGCTTTTCATGGGCACGGTGGGACTGATCAAGCTGTCCAGGAGGATCTCCGAAGAAAAGTAGTCGATTAGGGTCAGGCGGATGAGCTCGGACTCGCCGTCGAAGGCGACGCCCATCTCGCAGTCGAGGGCCACCGCGCGGCGGGTTTCTCCGGAGCCGTAGGGCGTGTAGGCGTCATGCGAGAAGGAGATGAGAGGTACGGGGTCCAAGTCCAGAAGCGTCGAGGCCGGTGTCCTGTGGAATTGGTACCGGGTTTGCAGGTCGTGCGGGGTGTATATCCTGGTCAGGTGCTCCGGGGCAAAGGTGCAGCCCGGAGCCGCGACGAAAGCGCGGCAGCAGTTCCAGTGCTGGAGAAGGTTATTCCGGGTCCATGAAGACGGGGGGAGAATACTTCTGTTACCATGCTGAAAACACGTCCGGTGTGATACTGGCACTTCAAATGCGGCTTGGAGGCGTCCTTGTCGTCCTTGCCCTTGGCCGGGCCGTCGAGGCCCGCATTAGGGACGTCCCTCGACTTGGGCTTGGGCGCAGGAGACTTCTGGAAGGGCCTCTGACGCCCAGTCCATGCATCTCCCGCGGTCACTGGCCTTTCTTTGACGTCTTTGTTACCTGTCATCGTTTGAGTACTTATTCAAGGTTGGGTCAGGAGCTCGAGGCGAGGCGAGGCGAGGCGGGCAGAGACGGACTCACAGCGGGCGTTGCATCGCCGACAACGTTTTTTCCTGTCAACGTCGGCCTGAGAGAGCTGGGCGATGACAAAGCCATTTTTGACCAGGATTTCGCGAGGATGCGCCATGGAACGCAGCAGTCTGAGGTAGCCGGGCGTCGGGGCGATAGTCTTGGACGGGGGGCCGTACGGGTTTTGCTGTGGGACCGGCGGGATGGGAACTGAAGCCAGCGCCGGAGCCGAAGCCTGCGACGGGAGCGGCGGCTGCGGCTGCGGCATTGCGAAGGCCATCTCGAGAAGCGTCGATGCAGGAGGTGACTTTGGTGACTCTATCTCGAATGGTCTCCTCGAGAGGTCTTGGTGTTGGCGGTTGGCGTGGGGATGTTGGCTTAAGGTTTAGTGCAGTGCGATCCGATGTGAACAAAGAGGTTGCTTTTCGAGTCAGGTATGAATGAATGAATGACGCCGTCGGTGGAACAAGTGATTGAAGATGCTGACGACTGGGGAGGGGCGTAGAGAAACATTGATTAAATAATTTGCACCTCGAGGCAATCGTGGAGCGAGGAGAATGCAGGCAGGGTCGGGTGTATACCTTAAGGTATTGTGATTGCCCGTGGCGGTGGCGGGCTTCCTGCAGATGCAGATGCAGATGCAGATGCAGCTGTTTGTCCAGGGTAACGGCCGCCGCCCAGTTGACCGTTTGCCTTTTTCCACTTCTGTGACATCCGGTCAACCCGGCGCTTGCCCCGAGTCTGTCGGCCTCTTTCCGCAAGTTACGATTCGTGTTTGTTGGTGAGCTGCGGTCAGGGACGTTGTGGGAAGACCCATCTCGGTGATTGATTTTCATATCGGTGGCGCAGCGGGAAGTCGCGCTCTTCCTCAGCTTAAGCCCCCGGCCCCGGCCTTGACCTCAGACGACTTTCACCCAACGGACCAAACTTGCACAGGCGATTTGAACTGTTCTGGGAAAGACTTAGGTTTCAAGACCGAGACAGACTTGAAAAGTAGAAATAGTCTTGTTGGTAAATGCGGGGTTCTGGCTTTTCTGTCTTCTGTGGGAGGCTGCTCAAGCTTGCACACTCAGGACCAATCTCGACCTACCGTAGAGGCCGGACGTGACGGCCGCATATGAGTTGGAAATCCTTTTCTTTGTCTCTATTACATGCCGTTCATGACCGGATTGATGTGTTGCTTGTTACCGTGAGATTTATTCGATATACAACTAGCCCAAGAAACAAGCAGCCCAGCAGGGCCACCGGGGGGGGGGGGGGGGGTGGGGCTGAACGGGATGTTGCTCTCAAGGTGTCGTAGGCTAAACTTGACACTCACGAACTGGATTAATGATGTGAATACTGTCTGTTGCTGATGAGTGTCTGATATGGTGTCTCACTCCGATTAGGTTGCCGTTGGTTATTGATTTCTTACGGGGTGATTGTGTTGATCTGTTGGTTCTAATTGAAAGTGTACAACTAAAACAGGTAAAAATGCATAGCCAGCCAAACCCTGGATCAAGTCACCCCAAACTTGGTAAATTCAATCATACGAGCCCCCCGAACATCAAAAGACTTGGTTTTGTTTCATAAGGTCGCTTTGGTAGCTAAGGTATAAACTCATATTAGACCTCCGTAGGGTCTCCCGCAGCCCGGCGGACCCTCCACATCATGTTTCTCAGCTCCTAAGGCTTGCGAGCGAACAAAATACCAACCTAAATAATCATCTAATATTTCCAGATCCCAGAAATGAACATGTGAATCGAGCTGCTCAGATCCCGCTCATGCCGGAAGGCTCTCCTCCTTTTGGTTCAGGTTATGAGATCAACGTGGTCTCAGACTTATCTGCTCACGGGTATGTTTATGACACGAGAGATACGAGAGAACAATTCCAACCGTATGCGGCATATTCAAGGGAGATGACGAGTCGATTTGGGTTGCCTTTGTGTTATGGCTGCTTGCTCGACCGCCAAACGTGGTTTGCCTAACAGGATCTCGGTGAACGTACTTCTCACCGAGAGACTCACCGATGGCAATCCTCTGACTAATCCACATGAAACCCTCGCACGTGACCATTTCAGCGCCTCACCACCTTACGTGGGGTTTGTTCACCGATTATTTACACGGTACATCTCGCTCTCATGATGCGCGTCGGCTTTGTTCAGAACAGTTATCAATAACGTCGCAGAAGTAACTACATCCAGACAATTCGCGATGCAAAGCCGCGGCCACGACAACATTGCAGTCGTGATTGCTTCAATACGTGCAGCGTCCGCAGTACGAGCAATCCTCCGAGCAAGCGGTGAAATCTCCGGGCTCGTCGTCGCTACCGCTCCATTTCAGCTCGCTTCCCCCAACTTCACCATCCTCCCCGTCATCGCTGCTCGCCGCTGTGATATCCAGCCAGTCTCTCCACCTCGTCATCACGTCCGGCGGGCAGAGTGCAGACAAACCGGGAGTCTGATTGAGGATGTCTAGCTCCTCGGGAACTTGCCGACTGATCTCCAGTCTGCCGTGCGTACGGGCAAGTTCAACAATGTGATGGAACAGAGCTGCCAGTCGGGAAAGATCCTTGTTCTTCTCCTTTTCCCAGTCCTTGACCTTGGCGCTAACGTCCATGATCTCGATGTCGTTGAATACGCCGCGGTCGTGGTACGCCAGAACAAAGTTCGGAATCTGAGCCACCCACATGCGAGGGAGCTCTTCGCCCAGAAAGTCTCGACCGCGACGCCGGACTGAACGCGTCTTGAGGTCGAAAACCGCCGACTGCGGCACCTCAAAGCCTCCCGACTTCAGCTGTAGTGGAGAGGAATCGCCCGGCGCCGTCGAAGCCATCTTATTGTCAGCCAGGCCGGCGATGAGCTCGTCAACAGAGCCTCCATGGACGCCGGTTTGATGCTGCGGCACGTTCAAGTTCGCCATCTTGTCCCTAAGGTAGCCGTCGCCCTCGTACCGGAGGATGCAGCTGAGTCCGCCAAAGTCGTATCTCAAGATTCGCTGGTGGGTCCCCGAACCACGGGCACTGGCATCCCACGTCGTGTATGCGTCCGGAAAAGTATGGCCGTAACCTCTAATGTCTGGAATGGTTTCCTTGGGCGAGTTTTCCCGTCGGACCAAGTGCACCGTGTTGCCAACGACCTCGACGAGCATTCGGAAAGGCTTCTCATCACCCCGAACGAAGCGTAAGAGATTGCCTATCGTGCTGCCACAAGCCACGATGTCCACCTCCTTGGCAAGGGGTTCAGGATGCATTGCCATGACAGCTCGAATGGCAGGCTCTATCGGGTGCGTCGGGTACCGAGCAGCGTTCTGATCGCGATAGACTATGCCGCTGTCTTCATGGAGCTGGATGGGCTCAACCAGGGGTGTCCATCTCGGGGGCGCACCTATCTCAATTAGCAAGAGCTTCTCGATGGTGCTACACGATGCATACCCGGTATCAGAATCGTCGGTTCGGCCTTGTTCAACCAGTTATACGATGCTATGAGACTGCAGTCAGTCACTTTAGCTGATGAAGCGAATACCGAAGCCGGCTTTGACAGCTCAGCAACGGTGATCGTCTCGATTGAAGACCCAAAGGGCGGCGCTGGAGATGTCGACCCCAGCTTGGGTTGGCGGCGACGGTAGCTTTGCTGATACATTTTCTTGCTTATTTCTCAATGCGCGACCTCTTTCAGTAGAACCCTGGAAAGCTCCCAAGTCGATTTCGAAGGCGGCGTATTCTGCTGCCTTTATGGATTTTCGCAAGATCCCCGTTTACCTCGTAGGGGAGGAGCCACTCACAATCCGTCTTTCATGCAGGAGGCCGTCACCCTGCAACCCAACCAACCAACAAGAGCCCAGTCCGCCCATCGAGGGCATTCTCTTCTCGGTTTTTCGACTTTGATCTTAACTTTTCCCAACAAATCTGTTGGATGCAGAAGCCTAACTTTGTCTGCCTAGTTGCGAGCGGCATGTGATACGTACTCCATCCATGCCACGGAAGACCAACCACTTAATGTGCGCTGTTCCATCCGCAGTTCCTCATAATCCTCGAGATCTCCCACATCTAGAATTATCGTCTGAACGTTGATATACATCTCAATCACCTCTGTATCTTAACCTTCTCATATCTTCAAAACCCCCAGATCCTGCATTGCCGTTCTTGAATTTTGTTTCCGTATCGCCTCAAGAGCAATGTCTTCCACTCAGCCCGAACCCCGTCGTACTGCTCGTCTCCAGAGAGTCTTCAATGATGTGACCAAGGGCGGCCGAACCATTACGACGGCATCTGACGCTCGCCTCTTTCTAGAGGCGGTGCGGACGAACCCTACGGCCACCGAAAGCCTGGAGCTTGCCACAGCCAGCGACGCGGCTCAGAATGCCCTTCGACACAGCCTTCGAGTCGACTTGTCGCTTGCCTTCATTACGTCTCACGTTTTGCCGTTCATTGAATACCTGAGTGACCCTGGGGTGAAGATGGTCTACAACGGTCAGATTCTGCATCAAGTACTGGCGCTCATTGTCCAGCCTCCTGCACTTTGGAATCACCTTGTCAAGGCCTACACCGCGTCTCAACTTGACGAAAACGATCTCCGTATCTTTGCGTGGCTCTGCCTCGAGTTGGCGAGCGTTCCGGGCAAAGAGCACGACGACATCATACCCGACATCTGGTCCGCCCTGCAGCAGAAGCCGTTCCAGAAAGCCCAAGACCACACAACGAGGGATTTGATGTACAGAATCAAGTCGGTTCTCGCCCTACGATCCTCTGCTTCCCCCCACAAGGATATCGACAACGCCGGCGGTCGCCATGACAATGATTTTGCAGACTTTCGAGATATTTCAATCTTCCCTACCAGTGACGAGTTCTACTCCAGCGCTCCGCCCTTCTTCAGACGGGCGGACGAAGTCGCCGCGGTCGACCCCTCCGAACGACCGCGAGTCCACCTCGACAACCAGTTCCGTCTCTTGCGCGAGGACATGCTAGGCGAACTACGCGAGGACCTCACGGTAGCGATCGGGAGGAAGAAGGGCAGACGGGGCGTGCCTCAGATACTCGGTGGACTGGTTCCAATCGGAATAAACACGGGCGATGAGAGCCGCGGGCGCTGCTGCTCTGTGCTCGTCAGCTGCCAATCTGGGCTTGAGTCTCTGGAGAGAATCTCCCCGCCTCAGCGCAAGGCGTTCTTGAACGATCGCAAGGCCTTCTTGCGTCATCAATCTTTCGGTGCCCTCTGTGGAGACAACAACATCGTCGCCTTCGCGTCGCTGATTCGGGACGTTGCTGAGTTGGCGAAAAGCCCTCCGGTAATCACTCTGCAGTTCACCAGCAGCGAAGCACTTGGAAGAGCCTTGCTCGCCCTGCAATCACCCGCCCACCTTCGGTTTGTCTTGGTCGACACCCCGATCTTCGCTTACCAACCTGTGCTCGAGAGACTGCAAGAGATCACGGAGATGCCACTCGAAAAGGACATCTTATGCCTGTCGCCTGATGACGCCGACAGCACTGAATCGACCGAGTTGAATCAGTCTGCGCAGGTTCAGAAGTACGTACGGCAATTTGAACAGATCTTAGCAGGGGGTTCGTCAACATTCAGCATGGGCGCGAAGCACTTCCAACTCGACAAGTCCCAAATCCGATCCGTGCTGTCTGCCATACAGAGCCCACTGTCTCTTATTCAAGGACCTCCAGGTAAGCCGCAGAAATCCCCTTGAACACTAGATACATCATGGCTGACCACCGTTCAAGGTACCGGCAAATCGTTCGTGGGCGCCCTAGCAGCCAAGATCTTGTTGAGAGACCCCAGCAAGCGTATCCTAGTTCTCGCTTACACCAACCACGCCCTCGATCAGTTCCTGGAAGACCTCATGAACATCGGCATCTCGTCCGACACAATGGTGCGACTCGGTTCCAAGTTCACCGAAGCGACCAAGGAGCTTCTCCTCGAACGCCAGCTTCGTAGAAGCTGGGGCAGAGCCCCTTGGAACTTTATCGAGCGTGCAAAGTCCACCGCCAGCGAAGCCAGAAATCAGATCGACGATGCGTGCGGAAGTCTCATGCGGGGGAAGATCAATAACCTCGAAATCCTCGACTATCTTGAATTCTCCGAGGATGAGCAGGACTTTTATGACGCATTCGCTTTGCCCGAGCAAGACGATGATTTTCAGTTCGTTGGGAAATCCCGCAAGTCTCGAAATGTAATGTCACCCGATTACCTCCTCGATCGCTGGGCCAGAGGTCAAGATGCCGGCAAGCTTGGCCAGCTGATCCCGCAGCATGCTCGACGCATCTGGCAGCTGCCACCTAACTCCAGGAATGCGCACATGAACACATGGGTTGAGCATCTGCGCAAAGAGCAGATTGATACTGTGCAACAGTTGGCAAAGCAATTCGACGACGCTCAGCGCCAGGTGGACACTCTCTTCAACGAACCCAGGTGCGAACTCGTGCGGACCAAACGACTTATCGGTTGCACCACGACTGCAGCGGCGATGTACAAGTCTTTGATCAAAGCCGCGAGCCCAGATGTCGTCCTTGTCGAAGAGGCTGGTGAGATACTAGAGGCCCATGTCCTGACTGCGCTGCACTCGGCGACGAAGCAGGTGATCCTTATTGGAGACCACAAACAATTGCGACCCAAGATCAACAACTACGCCTTGAGCGTTGAGAAGGGAGAAGGTTTCGATCTCAACCGCTCCCTGTTCGAGCGATTGATTCTTGAGGAGCATGAGCACACAACCCTGCGAAAGCAACACAGAATGCACCCCGACATCTCCGATCTCATTCGGCGAATGACCTACCCTCAACTGGAAGACGACGAGAAGACGCTTATGCGATCGGAGCCGAAGGGTTTGCAAGGCCGAGTCAGTTTCATCAACCACAGCCACCCCGAAGACATGGCCGATGGCATCACTGAGCGACATGATGGCGGGCCCACCTCAAGCAAGAGAAATCAGTTCGAGGCTCAAATGGTCCTGAAGTTGGTGAGATACTTGGCGCAACAAGGCTACACGACAAGCAATGTCGTCGTGCTCACTCCCTACATCGGTCAGCTCCATTTGCTGAAGAACCTGCTGAGCGAAGAGACCGACCCCGTGCTGAACGACATGGACTCCTTTGAGCTCATTCGTGCAGGACTATTGACTTCCGCTGCGGCCAAAGTAAAGCCCGGCTCAGGTCAGATCAAGCTGTCGACCATTGGTAAGAAGGCGTGCTTGATACGACAAAAGTATGTGCTGACGATTGCAGACAACTATCAGGGCGAAGAAAGTGACATCGTTATTGCATCGATGACTCGAAGCAACAACCGCGGTGACATCGGTTTCATGAAAGCGCCCGAGCGACTGAACGTACTCTGCTCCCGTGCGAGAGAATGTCTGATCATGATAGGCAACATGGAGACGTTCATGGCCTCCTCCCAAGGCAAGCCTGTGTGGCTGCCCTTCTTCGAGATCCTAAAGGAGAAGGGTTACCTTTACGATGGTGTGCCCATTCGCTGCCAACAACACCCCGAGAGGACCGCTCTGCTCAAAGACCCCAAAGACTTCGTCAAAAAATGCCCTGATGGCGGTTGCGACGAAAAGTGGTAAGTTTAGACATCCATGGTGAGAGTTCGACGAGGATGTGATGAGCTGACGTCAATCCTCCAGTGACGCTTTACTGTCATGCGACAAGCATAGATGCCAGCTCCGCTGTCACCGGATCAAAGACCACGCCAAGGTCGCCTGCCAGGAGCGCATCAAGAAGACTTGTGACCGCGGGCACAAGTATAGCATCCGGTGCACTGACAAAGAGGACGCATGCCCAGCTTGCATCAAGGAGGACGAGGACAACCGCAGGAGAATCCAACGCGACCTCAAGATGGAGAAAGAGCGTCTCTTGGCTCAGCAGCGATACGCCAAAGAGCTTCAAGTTATGGAAGACGAGCTCGATCACGAGCGGCGGAAGCTGAAGTACGCACAGGAGGATGAAGACCAAAAGAAGCGACTGGAGCAGGCTCGTTCGGATCTCCAAGCTCTTCGAGAGACGACGTCTCGGGCGGAGGCTATGAAAGCTGCCGCGAATGCTTCCAAGGCGTCACAGAACGCTGCCTCCGAGAAAACCGGCCCACCGCCTCCTCAAGCGATCACCCCTGACAGTGCCCAAGAAGAATGGGAGCAGATGAAGGCACGGTTTGGGGCGAAAAGCAGCGCACTGGATAACCTCATGGGCATGATTGGTCTCGAAAGCGTCAAGCAAGAGTTTCTCTCCATCAAGTCCAAGGTGGATGCAGCGGTCCGCCAAGGCATCTCGCTAGCAGATGAGAGATTTGGCTGTACTCTTCTGGGAAACCCAGGCACCGGTGAGAGCATTCCCAGTCTTTTCACAATTAGGGACTAACGTTCAGCAGGCAAGACGACGGTCGCTCGGATCTATGGCCAGTTTCTGACCTCCGTGGGCGTTATCGCCGGCCAGGCCTTCAAGGAAACTTCGGGAGCGAAGCTGGCGAACATGGGCGTCGCTGGTTGCGAGAAGATGCTTGAGGATGTCCTCAACGACGGTGGCGGCGTGGTATTCATCGATGAAGCATACCAGTTGTCCTCTGGTAACAGCCCAGGAGGCAAAGCAGTGCTCGACCTGCTGCTCTCCGAGGTTGAGAATCTCACGGGGAGGGTCGTCTTCGTCTTGGCTGGATACAGCAAGCAGATGGAATCTTTCTTTGCTCATAATCCCGGCTTTCCCAGTCGCTTCCCGTTGGAGATGAAATTCGAGGACTACGAAGACGCCGAGCTTCTCCGGATCCTGACGCTTCAGATCAATAAGAAGTATGGAGGACGGATGAAATGGGAAGATGATCTGTACCTTCGAGTTGCCACCCGAAGGCTTGGACGTGGACGGGAAAAGGAAGGTTTTGGCAACGCCAGAGCGGTTGAGAACTTGCTTGCTAGGATTTCTGGCCGGCAGGCGAACCGACAACGCAAAGAACGACGAAACGAAATCCACTCGGACGACCTTCTTTTCACCAAGGAGGATCTTGTGGGCCCTGAACCGTCGAGCGCCCTCGGCAAGAGCAAGGCCTGGACTAAGTTGCTGGGTCTCATCGGTCTAACCTCGGTCAAGAATTCAGTCAAGGCTCTCGTCGACAGCCTACAGACCAACTATCACCGAGAGCTCGCGGAAGAGCCGATTCTCGAGTACACTCTCAACAAAGTCTTCCTCGGTTCCCCGGGAACAGGAAAAACCACGATTGCCCAGCTGTACGGCGAGATCCTGGTCGACATCGGAATGTTGTCAAATGGAGAAGGTAAGTGTGTGCTCTTAGATGTTATTGTGCTGAAGTCCAAACTAAACGTCCCCAGTCATCGTCAAGAACCCAGCAGACTTTACCGGCGCTGTCATCGGAGGCTCGGAAGCGCTGACCAAGGGAATCTTAGCTGCAACTGTCGGCAAAGTCTTGGTCATCGACGAGGCCTACGGTTTGTACAGTACTAACGGGAGCACGCCGTGCCCGTTTAAGACAGCCGTGGTTGACACCATTGTCGCCGAAGTGCAAAGCGTTCCAGGAGAAGATCGGTGCGTGCTGCTCCTCGGCTACAAGGAACAGATGGAGAAGATGTTCCAGAACGTCAACCCAGGCCTCAGTCGTCGATTTCCCATGTCGTCTGCTTTTACATTTGAGGACTTCACCAGCGCCGAGTTACGCAAGATCCTCGACATGAAGCTAAAGCAACAAGGATTCGAGGCGACGGATCAGGCTAAGAAGGTGGCCATGGAGATGCTGGAACGTGCCCGCAATAGGCCCAACTTTGGTAACGCCGGCGAAATCGATATTCTTCTGAATGAAGCAAAGGCTCGGCATCAAACCCGTCTCTCCTCCAAGGAAACACACCAGCTATCGACTCTCGAGGCCCTCGACTTCGATGAGAACTTTGACCGCGCCGAGCGGACCGATACCAACGTCGGCAAGCTCTTCGAGGGCGTCGTTGGCTGCGAGTTGATTGCGGCGAAGCTGGAGGACTATCAGGAAACCGTGCGGTCGATGCGGGCTCTCGGGATGAACCCGCAGGACACCATCCCCTTCAACTTCCTCTTTCGCGGCCCCCCCGGCACGGGAAAAACCACGACTGCGAGAAAGATGGGCAAGGTCTTCTACGACATGGGATTTCTCGCCAACGCCGAGGTTCTGGAATGCTCGACGACCGATCTTATCGGCTCATACGTCGGGCACACCGGGCCTAAAGTGCAGAAACTGCTAGACAAGGCTCTTGGACGTGTGCTCTTCGTGGACGAAGCCTATCGTCTTGTGGGTGCGGGTGGAGCCTTCGCCAAGGAGGCCGTCGACGAACTCGTCGATTGCGTTACCAAAGACCGATACAAGAATCGGATGGTGATCATCTTGGCAGGCTATGAAGATGAAATCAAGCGGATGCTGGCGATTAATCCAGGCATGTCAAGCAGATTTCCCGAAGCCATCGATTTCCACGCCCTCAGCAAGGAGGACTGCTTCGATCTCCTAGTCAAGCTGCTCTCAAAACGAAAGCGGGTGCTAGAGAGCGAGAAAACCACGAACAGCATGCTCGTGAGTTCCTTGGAGCAGCCCGCGTCAGGTTTCAAGGAAGACGTTCTCGACAGGTTCAACAAGTTTAGCAAGCAGGCCGGCTGGGCCAACGCTCGAGACGTGGAGAGACTTGCAAAGTCCATCTTCAACGGAGCTCTCAGAGCTCGCATGGGCACCTGCCTCACCATCACCGAGGCGATCGTCTTGGCCGAGATGGAGAAGATGTTTGGCGAGCTCGAAGCTCGCGACAGACAGACGAAAACGACTTCCCGCCACAGACGAGTCGATACGCCTCCGGCTCCGGAGATGCCGCCTCCCCTGAAGCCACCAGCTCCGACCGCTACCGGCACAGGGACACAGCAGCGGACAGGTCTTCCCGATCGGACCAAGGACAAGGACTCACGTCCGGAGAGCGCGGTTCACGACGCCAAAAACAACGGCGCGAGATGTGCAGAGAGGGACGCCGGGGTCAGCGATGAAGTCTGGGAACAGCTCGAGCGTGACAAGAAGGCGCAGGAGGAGAGGGATGGAAAGTATCGCGCGATGCTGAGGGCACAGCAGGAAGCGGCCGGTGCAGCGCGGGTGGCGATTCTAAAGCAGATTCTGGAGGAAGAGGAGCGTCGGAAGCAGGAGGAAGAACAGCGGAAGAAGGCGGCGAAAATTGGAAAGTGTCCTGTTGGTTTTGCCTGGATTAAACAGGCTCAGGGTTTCCGATGTGCTGGAGGATCACACTTCATATCCGACGACCAGATTTCCACGGCATGAAACGGATTCGTAGACGAGCGACTTCGTAGTTAAGACATGGTAGACATGGGGCTCTTTTGAAGGTGCATATTGCACATTGTATCCAACATATTGGAATGGCAATGACTCGATGTAGCCCATCGTTCGCGTCGGCGTCTAGGTTAAAGCCGTCAAACGTGCTCTTTGGGCTGTGATAACCTCGTCACGGCTCGATAGTACCAAGAGCTTGGGTCTGGTCAACTCATCCAAACGCCGGTTAAGCTTTTGGTTCTTAATCCATCGCTCCTTTATCTTCGGCTTCGACCGAATGCTTGGTTTCACGCTGGTCACAAGGCCTTCTTGCGACGCCGACTTGCGTGCCTTCACTCCACCAAATAGGAAGCTTCCTAGTTCGTATGTCACCGTCTAGACCACACAACTTCACTTCAAATACGGCAAATAGAGCCACGAAACCAGTGCTGATCTTGATTTATTCGTTCATTGCAATGTCCCGGAATCCAAATCTTGCGAATCGCGTCGATCGCTGGATAACTTCATTCTAGATAGTCCTGCTGTTCCCAATTCCCTTAAATTCATTCTTTCAAGAGACCGTGCAAGACAGGTTTGCGTATGAGGTTCAGAGCAAGGAGGTTGAATTACCCCGCCCGGCACTGGGAGGTTATCGCCTAGCGAGAACATCACGTCAAATGTGAGCACGGCCACAGTGTTCATCGTCAGGTGTTGCGATTCTTCTTCACGAGCAACCATCCCACGCAGGATGCATGTCTGCACAGGGCATCTTGTGGCCTTCGTGATGAGACGGGGACAGTTGTCAAGGGTCCGAGAATCGAGCATCTCTGCGATGAGCAATCACACCGATGACGGTGAAAAGGCAGGTCGCGGCGAGTTGGATTCCCAGATTCGCGAGGCCAACCACTCCTGGCTGTCGTCGCTTTCAAATGCCTCACTTGCGGAAACGACGGCAGAGAAGGTCCTAGCGGAGCGGCAAACCGTTCGGAACCCTCGACCAAGCCGCACCGTACCTACTCAATAGCTGTCGAAGAACCGGCGCGCGCGGGGTCGGAAACCAGGCGAATCTTGACAATCTAGGATGGCCATGATGCTGAATTGTTGGTACTCCGCGGCGGGGCTGAGTGTTGTGATGGTGATGTGAATGAGTCGCTCCCTTGAACACGACGTGGATGATATGAATGGCGATGGCGTCTGTTCTGTGCTGCCCAGGACGGGGCTTCACCAAGACCTTGGCTCCACGTGCCATACACGACGTGAAGCAGCCGCGGAATGGCATTTACAGCTGCGGAGTTGCTATTCCTGCCTCATCGTATGTATATCAATCAAAAGGTCGCAGGGAAGTCGCAGAATCGCAAAAGCCAGGATCCACGGTTGTGGTGTGTGTCCTGCTGGTATTGTCTCCACTGAGTAAAGTAATAAGGACCAAGGCGACGAGGGGTCCAACAGATGAACTATCGTGGCTGTTATTGCCCGAGACGTAGTATCTGCTTCCTATCATTTCTCATGTGCGTACACACCTGGCAGTGTTTTCGGCGGGGTTGACAAGGACACCGAAGTCCGTCAAGTGCTCTGGCAGACTTAGCCACAAGGTCTTCAAAAATGGGTGCTGCTACCAACAATCAGGATTGTCGTCCGTTGTGATGTATAGTGCCGATATTTGGTCTTGAGAGGAGATGGTCAGTGAGCCACAGCAGGGTGTTTAGCTTCGGTAGAGCGCCCATGGCGGTCGTCCGTCTGCGGCAGCGAACTCTCGGAATTCCCGTATCATCGAGCCACCAGTCTGCCATCACCGCATAAAACCCGATGGGATATGGGCCGGTGTTAATGAGCACTGGCCGACTTCATTGCCGGGCATGACTGCCATCATCCGACCCGAGCTTCCCGGACCCCCGACGAACCTAAGTCGGCCGATGTGATGTGACTTGGCTGGTAAATTGCCCTGCCCAGCTGGCGGGCTATGTCCGGTGCGCCCGGTGAGAGTGTTTTCGGCCAACCGGTGACGACTCTGGCAACGAGCTAGGCTTTTCGCAGTCAGCGAAGGATTCGTCGTATGTTATTTGCACGCTTGAGGAATGCTCCTTTTCTGCGTCCCGATTTTGCTGTTCTTGGCTATGCAATGCGGACATTGCCCCTGACATATGCACAAGCGCACATGGCGCGGCTCGCTTCCAGCGGTTCGTCCTGTAAATTGCTGCTGACGTTCTTCATTGCAAGTGAACTTTTGCGGTTTGGCTTAGTTTGTTCTCTGCAGTTGCTGCCGAGGTTTGAGTTACGAACGAAGCCCCCGTTCTGCTCGAGGTAGTTCCTTTCGTGCATGAGCGACTTATTACCGAAATCCGCAGCCGCAGCAGCGACCTGTGGCTCAAAACGACTTTTTCCTTGATACACTTGCCCCTTCGTGTGCAGCGCACTTTCGCTTAACTAGGTAGGCGAGTGGCTTCTGATTGGCCCTGAAATCGCTAATGTGGGTAAAAGTGGCAGGTGTAAGTTGCTGTGGCCGCTATAGGCGCTGTAATTACAGTGGGTGTGTCTCGCTAGGGGAATAAGCCGGGTACTGTATCTGACAAGGAGTAGGGGTCAACCTTTTGTAGGTAGGAGGGCAGTGTTCCACCTCAGCAAGACCCACTTCAGAACTAGTGCAGCCAATCAGAGGCCTGCATTTAGCCCAAAAACCTCACTTTATCCCATTGTGAAAGCAGAATTTCAGCAGTTGAGAGGATGAACCAAGAAACTCAATTGATGCTGACCTCAGCTGTGCAGAAGTCAAGCTCTTTGCTTTCTGAACTCTCCACTGTGAAGGCCACGTTTTTCGCAAACTTGTTTTCATATCATATCCACCGGACGGTCTACTCACGGAAAACCTCTCGAGCTATGTGTGGGACCCGACTGTCAAGACATAAGGGACGAAAATGGAAACCCCGTCGTCGCAGAACCAGTCCGGCCGGCTGGCGCAATGGTAGCGCGTCAGCCTCCTATCCATGAACATGGTGAGAAGCAAGCTGAAGGTTGTGGGTTCGAGTCCCACGTTGGTCGTACACGCGAGGTGATGCGTCTTCTTTTGCCTCGCTTGAGACTTTGAGTCTTGTTTTTGTTGTTGTATATGCTTGACATTTAAAGACTACTCTGTTAACCCGGCACTAGTGCCACAGAGCTACTTAGTAGATATTGTCGACTTAGTCTTTAACTAAGATTAACCGCACACGTACGAGTAGCTTTATTACTATGACCTTTAATCATCATATCTGAACACTACTTACGGGTGAACAAAGCTCCCAAGGTAGTCCGCCTTGCCAATCCCATGGCTCAGAGCTGCCTCCTTGGCCGAAACCTTCAACGTCTTCCCACCAAAGATTGGCCTACAAACTCTCGTCAGATATTCACCATTCATCAAAAACGCCATTACTTACAAGGCGACCTCAGCGTCACTCTTCGAGTAAGCCGCAACTTTCAGTCTGGGAGATACAGCAAGGTGCTTCTGTTATGTTGAGGCTTGAGTATCGACCAACACTGAAGCGATCTCATTGGCTAAAGGTTACATATGTAACTATAGTAGATAATAGCGGAAATGAGTTTGAGAGGAAGCCTCAGAGAGCTGCTGGTCGATCTTGATTTCGCAAAGCTACGAGCCTAATTGGACATCAAAGGCAGAGACTAACATCATCATGAAGTCACCACCATATATGTGATAGTCTCATCCGTGTAATAGCCACATCTATGTTAGTCATAATCGGAATTGCCTCGCCTGCATATACAATGCTGCTTTGTCCGGCACAATACCCGATTGGTTCGTACTTCAATGATAGGTTGGTTTAGATAGGGCAATGAACTCCAATCGCTAGCTCCAGGTTGGCTCACACGTGATGGTTGCACAAAGTTCTCCTTTAGACTGGAATACTTCGACTCTGGTATAGTGAATTGTCATAAATGCCCAATGATGATGTGCTCCTTAGCAGGTAACATGCGACTCAGCTCTGATCGAGCACAACTTTGAACAAGTCTTGGCTACATAAAGTTCCTTTCGTATGTCCGGTTGCAGTGTTTAATTACTGCCCTCCGCCGATTTTTCAACTTCTTCTGCCGAGCTAGAATGATTGACAGGGTCGTCCGAACTTTCGCAGAAGCCAATTAGATGATATCGGCACTTGACATTCGGTTTCGCCCCTTCCCGCGTCAGCAAAAAGTAGCCTTTGTCAACTTGAAGGTTGTTTCACTAGAGAATCTGCAGGGGCTGAACGCAGAGTCAACAAACATACATGCGTGCGAGCGGATGCTGTAAGAAGCGACCTCTTTCATTGGATTGATACAGAATTACTTCGTCGTAAACGCGATTAAAGGCCCGCGATGAGTGCGGGTCCATGTCCATCAGCGCAGAGCTGGTTATCGCTGTGGCCGATACTAGCTGTTGGCTGCTGGTATCATGCTCTCTGAGGACTCTGAGGAGACACGGGTGCGGAAGGTTCACGGAGGGGAAAAGACCATAAGCGCTTGAGTTCTGTTTCTGCCAAATTGTGACGCCAAGACTTCAGTCTCGTCTTTCTATCCGGCCGTCTGTTGTTATGTAGTCGCGTCCATCTCAATTTCTGATACACTCAAGAACCTGCATCGCCTTCCCTAAACCATGTAGCCTCCCAATCTTCAGTCCAGCCCGTGCTACCAGTACCTCCCAGTCTTGCGCCGTCCGCTCTTTGCCTCTGATCTCCGTCATACCGAAGTCGGTCATAGCGCCCAAGGGTGACGGCGGGTTTGCCAGGACGTACTCGCTGATCAAAAGCTTAATATCAGAAGCCATTGCCTCTGAGAGCTGGGTCAATATCTTGGTGCAGGCGTCGTCACCATAGTCGTGAAGGCATCGTCGGATGTTGTAAATCAATGCATCTGCACTGGTTAGAACACATCCAGAGAGGGCAGCTTAGTTCTGAAAGTAAGGAACTCCATCTTCACCGGCTGCACTTGGTGAATATCGTGCACTTTGAGCTGGATTTCCTTGAGCTCTGGCTCCTTCATCTGGATGACCTCGTCGATAACCTCATCGCGATCCTCCAACACCATCCGAGAAGGAGGCATGAATGGGTTTTCGTTGAGAACTGCTTTGATCATGTGTCCCATGCGACCACCGACATTGACAAAAATAACTCGGTCGGGACTCTCGCTTAGCTTTGACTTGACCCAACTGAAGTCGTAAATGCCGATCATTGGTATGAACTTCTGGGAAACCTCCATTGCCTTGATGAATCGCTTCATTCGCCCAGGATTCTGCTTTTGAATCTCCCAAATCTCTTTGTCAGGCTGCCCAAGGGCGTAGGCTTTGGCCATGCGAAGTCGCTCAACCGGCTCATGACGGCCATACTGAGAGAAATACTCAGGCAAATTCAGTGCTGGGAGCATATGCTCATCGAAACTTAAAAAAGGAAAGAAAATATGAGCATTTGTAAACTGATGCGCATCGAGGTACTTACATCATCTGGAGGAGCAGTCCACCTGGATTTCCAGGCAGGTATTGTCGAGACACTGCGGTATGGGCTATCTAATCGTCGCCATATTGGCGCAAGGTACCGCCCGCAACGAGCACACAGGCGATGCGTCCTTACGTATTTCATCAGATTCAAGCCCGTCCCATTATTTTGATCTTACATTCACTTACTGATTAGTGATACATCGGCATCCAGTTTCTTCGCAAATTGCCATGTTCAAAGGGTTTTGGTTGGAATGCCCGATGTGTGAGAAGCACCGTTTGAGGAGCACCGTTATTGATAGTGGAAACAATGTAGGGTCTGGAAGTTGACGGGGAAGTTGACGGTGATGAATAGTTACCTCACGGACGAACTAGTCAACGGGATTTCCGTCGCCCTATTTAACCTCTCTCGTGAATGCTACCATCAAGGCTTCTAGCTTCTGCTCAACGGCAAAATGCAATGCTGAATTCACCGAGCCAATTTCCCCGGGCAGTCTGCGGCGGTGCGGGGGACCGACTAGGGCCCGGCCGATTTCAGACCCGCATTTCACCGTTAACCCCGACCGAAGTAAGGGAGATAACGGCCGTAGCGGGGCCGAATCGTCTCGGTGATTCTGGCATGGAATGTGCTGTCAAATAAGGCGGAATTCGAGAAACAAGTCAATCGGCCGAAACCCGAAAGGACCGATGGAAAGATCTTCCAAATACGCACCATGACAGGACAGGACCCTCGAATCCGGGTCGATCAAGCGCCCCAGCCACCAGAGCTCCATTCAGCTGACGCGCGAATCGCATTCCGCGAAAAGGACTGGATGCTTGCTCATTCGTCATCCCATCTCTGAATTGTCGCCGCACTGGAGCAGCGAACGATCGACTCGCATCGGCTGCTTTCTCTTTGTCTCCCTCAGCCGAGGCGCGAGAGGAGATGGTGAGTGAAAGGGCCTGAAAACGGCTTGATGGCTTAGTGTCAGACAGATTCCTTCTGGAACAATCCCTGCGCTTCTTCCAAAAGACACCAGAAGAACGGGGTGGCCGTAGCTCCGCGACTCTGCAACTTGATACCAAACCGCGTTTGCCCATTTGCAAAACCTCTTTCAGTCACTGTCCGCCCTCGAGTTGACTCATGGGTTGCCGAACGAGGAAAGCGGGAGCGTAGAGGGAGTTCGGATACGTGGTCCAAGTTGCGTGTGGCGCCCGTCCTGAATGGGCTCTAGGTGACGGGAACCGTATGGGAACCGATTGAGCCAACGTGTCTCTTTCTTGGCAAGCCGCTTGACTGGCGATCCGGCTTCCAGGTCCTCCTGCTCCGTGTTTGATGTTTGGGTGATGAACGGACGAGCCGGGGGCCCTGCGTCATGAATTTTGGCCGCCAGCCGATCATTCGTGTCGACGGTGTCGTTCGACGTGGCCATCTTTGGCTATGACATGCCAGACCGGGCTACGACATCATCGCTCTCTCACCCCATGAACAGCCAAGATGCTGCCGCGTATTCCCCAGATGAAGCGCCGGTTAGGGCTAAGAGATGTAGTACCCTAGCGGTGGACCTTTGATCTTTCCCCGGGGATCGAGAAGTTGCCTCAATACCCTGCGTTGGGTTGCGGTCATTTAGAGCAGACTAAGGTCAAATCTAGTGTCGTGCTGGAGTGAAGCCGCGAGCCGTCAGCCGCCAGCCATGAATGAGCTACCCAGACCACTGCGCAACCCATGCGGCGATCCAGACGGGCGCCCCGTTTGAACCTGTTACGAGGCCATTCCCGGCTAACCGATGGCCACCCTCCTGGCGAAGGTTTTCTCCCCCGCATTGCCTATTCAGGCAAGCCATACGCATTACTTCTACTGGCGCATGTGGATAGCTGGGTTGAGTGCGCTGGGCTTGGGTCGTTCGTGTTTGGTGCGGCATGTGTCAATGTCGTCGACGATTCCATGCAACACGTTGAACGAATGACAGATGTAGTCGCGCTCGAGGCTCCTTAGCTCTGTGACTCGACGACGTATTTCAGTACTGCGGAGAGCCGAAACAGATAAACCCATGAGAGCCTCAACCCTGCACCTCCCACGTTGCCACCACACGCCCGGTTGGGGTTTCCTGGGCAGCCAACGAAAATTCTCCCAATAACGTCTCACAACGTCCGTAATAAGTGTTGCCCCTCAGACATGGCGCTCCTTGCCGAACATTGTAAAGGGGTAGCTGCAGTCGACCTTCCGAGACGACGCGGCCGAGTTTTGTTTCATCTGAATTCCACCGAAGCGCGCACGACCGACTGCTGTAAATCTTCCCCACACCAATCGACATGACTGTCTCCAAGATGGCGCAATCCTCGATTCGTCCAACAGCGTCTCCACGACGCCATGGAAGCTATTGCTGCTCCCCTCAACTCAATCACCAAGCCAAAAACGCAACCAAACTAACGGCCAGGCCTAATAAGGCACGCACTCCGTGACCTCTCTTCTCGAGCAGGGTAGGACTCCCGAACCACTTGGGACGACCGAAGACTTCACGCCGCTCGTTCTTGCGGCTTGTCACTGATGTGGTACGATAATAATATCCAGACCTATAGTTTCCTTCGTCTCAGACTTCGGAGAGCCTGTGCCTTTCCTTGGTCTGCCCAGCTTCAACACCCACCCATGGCTTCGATGAAGGACGGTAGTTTGCTGCCGAGGTGAACTCGCGAGAGAGCATGCCTGTGGGACATGATGTCAGTATGCATCCAGCTCTTTTACTATATTATGCTCATAATTCCCATCCATCGCTCAGTTCCAAGCTTTTAGTCGACGACAGGAAGCTGTATACGTTAACAAACTTTGCCGCCATAGACGCACCCAATATTTTCACATATATATTCCCGGTTTAACATCTGATTTTCGGCTGTCCGCTTAGGCTTGAGCCGACTTTGTTACACCCAATATCAAGACTCACTCTGGATAGTGAATCAGAATGCAGCTGACCAAGACCCTCATCTTCACCCTCATCGGCACCGCCTTTGCCCTCCCCACGGAGAAGCGCCAACTCGCGACCATTCAAGGCGGCATCACCTCTGTCCAGCAGTCTCTTCAGAAGCTTGATACTGCTGTGAAGGTACGTCAGTCCAAACACCGAGCATGGTTTCCATGACCGTGGGTCCGTGGAAGCCTGCTGGACTCAATGTTCTACGCGAGGACCATAATTGGACAAGTCAAACTAAGAGGATGTGTGACACAGGCTGCAAATGATGCCAACACCGTAGCCGCCGTTAAAACCGCTGCCGACGATGTCCAGACTACTATCGTAAAGGCTAAGACCGATATCCAGGGCGCCCAGGCCCTGCAGCTGCAGGAGGCTCTCGGACTTCAGCAGCTTGCCACCGATCTCACTACCACCGCGACCACAACCATCGATGATCTGATTTCCAAGAAGGCCACTTTTGACCAACTCAAGGTCTCCTCAGTCGTTTCCCAGCAACTCGTTGCTCAAAAGAAGGCTTCCGGAGAACTCGGCCAGGCCATTGTCTCCAAGGTTCCCGCTGTCGGCCAGAGTATCGCTCAGCAGTCCATTGACCAGATTACCGCCGCGATCGACAAGGGTATTCAGGCCTACGGTGGCGCCGCCGCCGGGGCTGCTTAAAAGCGCTCTTCTGTCGCGCGCCGTTGTCCCCTCCGCCCTGTTCGACGAATAGAACTGAATGAGCGATGCATAGTAATTCCCGCAGCTAGCAAGCCTGGTGCTATTCCTCCTGCTTCTGCTCCTGTTATTCCTAGAGTGCCTGCTGCTCATGCTCCTAAGGCGTCCCCTCCCCCGCTGATTTACCCGCTGCTTCTTGGACTCCCAGGCGGTGTTGTGGGTGGTGTCAACGGTGCCAACCACCCATGGTGCCGCTGGCGCCGGTGTCCTGGTTGCTCTCATCGGAGGACTTACAGGTGGAGCCGCCGGAGCTGGAGTAGACGGTGCGGCCGGTGCAGGTGGTGCTGGTGGATTGGGTGCTCTTCTCGGCGGTCTCGGTGGTGGAGTTACGGGAACCGGCGCGACGAAAGCGAACGTGATTTTCGTAGAGGACGCGGGATTGGTGGATGAGGAAAAAATAACAGACCGGGATACTCCTCGCAGTTTATTTAGTCTTCAGCTCTAGCAAATCATATTTGGATATTCACTACTAGCACTATAATTGCCCACCGACTTGAGCATGAGTCTTGCGCTCGTCATCATCATCTTTAAGCTCAATTGCCTCTTAGACTCCAGTCTACTTTGCAAATCTACTTTGCGCTCATTAATGCGTGAGTAGGAAAAACATGCCTACCAAATACTCTAAAAAGAACCTAGCACTACGATACTAATAACTACCTACTTTAATAAATTCCCTTAGGCAAGAGCCATCTGAAGCGGGACAGTACCTAGTATCGATGCCGTTCTACCTAAGTTTCGCAAGTTTCGGGACCTCGTTGAGATCGCCGAACCAACACCCCGGATCTTAGTCCGCATCCCTCCATGAAGTCGCCGCGAACCTCTTTGTCTAGCATGGAGAAGTTGTCGATGTTAAGACTAAGGCAACATCATGCGGAGACGCGCAGCTCAGCAGCAGGGATTTTGACTTGTGATGCCGCGGCCGAAGCTTTGGCCAAGTCCCCCAAGGATCAACATCCCAGTCTTCCTCCCAACGACAACTCATCCTTCTCCGCCAATGAGGAGATATTTGACATCATGATGATTTGTTGGTGTCTTGTGCCATTCGTGAAGCCTCCCGCACTGCATGGTTATGGCAGAACCTTCCCCGCGCACGATCAGTTTCTTTTGACACAAACCAAGGCACTAACACGAACAATCCATTCCACCTGAATTCCTCAACTGGCTTCGTCATGAATGTCATGCATTTTTTGACAGACCCTCAACCACGTGCCTCTACCGACAGTCAAGCGCCTGGTCATTTGACATGTAGCCAAAGTATGTCTGGCCCATTCCGAGGAGGCCGATGACTTCTCCCGTGACCCTTGCATCAGCGTAGTGTTACATGGAGGACCGCTGAAGCAAATAATGACAGGTTGCGGGATGTCGGGGCCCCCGGCCGCCCCGGGCACAGTCGGAACCCACCAAGCTCTTGTGCCAATCGCATCTTATTAATCTGTCAATCTGTCATTCGATTTCGGATTGTCCTAAACACTCATAAGCTCCAAACCAATGATTCACTGACAGGTCTTTGGAATGACCGATCGATCATAAAGGTACTCTAAAACCTGATTCTCGTGATCTTCGGCAGGGGTCGTTGTGGCCTTTTTGAGGCTTGGCTTGACAGTCGGTCTCGTCTATCTAAAGCGACACACAATGATTGGGAGAGGCCTCGCTGACGCGACGTTGACAAATGACGATGTTTCAGCAGCCAACAGCATACATGAGTAGAAATAGCCTGAGATGAGCTCAGTCTCGGTACAGACAGACAACTCTTGTTGCTCGTACAGATCGACCTTCGCGAGATCAAGACATACAAGTCCTCGCTGTAGCTACTTGTCGTGATGACGCCGAGCAAGTGAAGCCGGATAGTCTATTGAAACATGTTGAGATCAATTGTTGAAGCGACTCTTTATGGTATCCAAACACGAACACATTACAATTAGAAGAAGTATGGGAAAGGCACTTGTTCCACCAACACCCCTGACAGCTTCCTTCGTTTACACCTTCTCGGTCGCCAATCTCTCTTCAATGTTCTCTTGTTTCTTATTCGCATCTTGCTTCACACTCTTCCACTCCATCGCAAGCGCGCCGAGCATGGAAATGCAAGTAAGATTCAAGCCCAGGCGGAAGACGACCCTCAACGACTCATTGTATCCGATCGGAACATCCTTTTTCGGCAAAACAGCCTGGGCTGCAATGTTGGGTACTTGAGAAGCACAGCCGGTGCCGAAGCCGTAGATGACCTGGTATCCGATCCATTTGGAGCTGGGAGTGTCGATGTGTAAGGTGTTGAGAAGACCGGCGCCGATACTCATGAAGCAGATGCCCGCGATCAGGAATGGTGTGAAGTAGCTGGTGCGACGGATGAGGGCTCACGTCATTAAAGATGCGACGACCATGGCTAGAACGAGAGGGAGTAGGCGAATACCTGATTCCACGGCTGAGGCCCCTTGGATGGCTTGGAAGTAAATGGGGAGGTGATAGACTGGGCATGATAGCGAATCCGTAAAGCATGATCGAGAGACTATCATACTTACTGATGATTGTGTTCTGGGATCCAATATACAGCGTCGCGAAGACACCAGCAAGAATGCTGCGCTGCTTGAAGGTTTGCGGGTAAATTGTCGCTGTGTTGGGTAGAAAAGCTTGAACTAGAACGAAACCTGTGAGCAGGATTCCCGCGAGAACAAGCAGTGCAACAATGCGGCCTTCGCTCCACTGCGAAAGGGTTGGATTGTAAGTGAGCAGCCACTGAGATGGACTGATTGTCAACTTACAGGGTATGTCAACCCTCCCCATTGAAGAGCCAGAAGGAGGCAGACCGTTCCTGGAATAAGTAGGGAAGTGCCGTAGAAATTAAGTTGCGCCAACTTGGCCTTCGTTGACAGTGTTGTGGTTTCCCTATCTGGGATCTTGAGTAGGAAGATGATCACCAGTGCGGCCACCGCTCCAAATGGTAGATTGATGTAGAAGCACCACCTCCAAGTGACCTTCGATGTGAACGCCCCGCCGACTAACGGTCCGACGATAGATGCGATGCCAAAGACGGCGCCGGACATACCTTGCTAGAGCGGACGTTTGTGTAGCGGGACTGCGTGCACGATGACAATGATCTAAAGTACCACGGTCAGGGACTGGGGCGAAGAAAACGCGGAGGTTTCGGTGAGGAACATCGCTTACTACTCCTTCGAGGATACCAGATGAGCCCACCCTGGCCAGAGCTCGACCGAAGATGAACGAGTCAGAATTCGGAGCAGCTCCGCAGATTGCAGAGCCGGCTTCGAAGAGAAATACAGAGACGAGGAAAGTAGCCTTGACGCTGTAGAAAGAATAGATAATCCCAAAAAGCACTGGCAAGCGCATGTCGTCAATAGAAAGACGGAACCATACCACTGACCAGCCCACATCGGTTACGGAGTCGAATTCGTCTGTGGTCTTGGGGATAGCCGTTGTAACGATGAGGCGGTCCTATCGAGGTTTCCATGTGAGTTGGCGAGGTTTGGAGGGACGGGGAGTTGCAGACTTACCAGCGAGACCAAGAACATGCTGATGAAGAGAGAGCCAAGGACCAAGACCAGGTTGACCCCACGATGATATTCAACTCCATCTTCTTCATTTGACTGGCTAACCTTCCCTTCCTGCGTATCTTTAGATATATCCCTGTTATCGCTAATCGACGTTCGAGCTGGGCTTGACATGTCTCCGGGCTATTCACCGGAAGTGGTGCTCGTGGCTGTCGGTCCTTTGTGGATGACATTGCGGTTTGTACGGAGTGGATCCGAGGAAACGGTCAGGTCCTCTGTGATGAGATACTGTTGCTAAGAACACAAGCTGTGAGGGCGATGAGTGTCATTCCGAAAAAGTCAAGCCATGGAAGGTGAGCTGTATCTGTCAAAACTGCCAGTAGCTCTATGATGAAGACTTTCGGAATCCACAGTTGGCGCCCCGAGAATGACACTTCATCGTTGTGTCTGACTGGATGCATATTCTATTTCACAGACCCGTCGGGCCCGAGATATCAGCAGCTGGTTAGTGTTGATTGCTGTCGCACCGGCACGGGAAGGGCCGAAAACACTTTTACTACCTTTTCCAGGTTCTTCCCGCTCGTGGTAGTGATTTTCTAGACGCGGAACAACAGCGGACATCTCTGCAGACAATGCCGGCGGACAATCTGACGGTGATCCTTCGTGCGCCGCAATGGGAATAGTGTAAGACATAACCTGAGAACGATGGGGCTTTCGGGTGCCGAGATGGGTCAGACTAAGCCGTTTTGGAGGCCGAATTGCCCGAAGGATCTTCCTTTGATCATCGAACCTTGTGAGGCAAAAGTCGAACCACAAATGCCGTTCGATTATTGACATTCCGACCTGACACGTCTCTCTCATCGACCAGATAAGCCTTTTCCCTTTCCAAGCTTCATTAGTCTCATTCGTGAGGGAAAACTATGCCCCTCCATACGACAGGAAACGAAACCATCTCATCATACCGATCCTATCATCGTAACGATCATAGAACCGTACCATTCAACTATGGCTTCAGGATCGCCTTCATCCCAAAAGCCGGCCTGTTCGATTTGTTCCAGATGAAAGGTGAAATGCGACAAAGGCGAACCATGTTCCAATCGTCTCAAGTCCCAATCTCAGTGTATCTATGAGGCTACAGCACTACATCGACGACCTCGGAAGAGAGCCGCCGACGACGAACTGCCCGGTCGTCTGGCCGCGTATGAAGATTTGATGCGGAAACACAACATCGAATTCGCCCCTTTAGCACAGATATGGATCATTTCAAACCAAGAACAAAGGCACGAAGAGGACGAACGAGTGAAGTTGATTCCTCTAACACCTGCCCTTACGACCCCCGGCTCGGTGATCGGTAGCTCAGAGGACACTCATCATGTCATGGAAAATGTTGAAGGGTAACCTGAACAGCCATCAAAAGCTTACAAGAGAAATACTAAAACTTCTTCAGGTGTGTTTGTGGTCTAGTCTTAGCCATGAGGTGTGGTGAGGTTGCATTTTCTTCGCTGTCTCGCCAGCTAACCCAGCAGCTTAAACATCCCCCCATCTACGGCCTATGTCACCGAGACGATCCCATCTTGACGCCTATGCCATCGGTAGCTCAGATGTTCTCTGGCACTCAGATGGACTTGTCAACGTGCGCCCCCCGCTGAACGTCAATGACGTAGATCTTCACCCAGACATGACAGATGCACCGGCTGAGCACAGCGGCTTGACAAAATTGATGTGCGTCTTGATGAAATATGAAGTCTTCAACTGGATTCGCTCTTCGCCCGCGGCCTATCAGGTTTTCGAGCACATCGCACAGAGTCGTCTCAGGGACAAGACCGCAATCGAGGTGGAAAGTAAGGCCATCGACGAAATCGAGACCATTTACCACGCCAAGTACATTCAACATATGGATAAAAGAGTTCCTCTCCACGCCCAGACGTACTCAATGGCGACTCTTGTTCTCACTCGCATGAGATTCAAAGTTTATCATCCTAGGGGCCGAGCGCCAGGAGCCAACGGAGAAGTGACTATGAGCCGAAATGAAAACGACATGGTCTTCGAACTGGCGATGAGGTGGGTGGAGTCGGCCGAGGCTGGTCTTCGCAGCAAGTTCTCATCGCATATCTTCACGCACATGACCTCTAAGTGCCACGTTGATGCCTATATTTATGTCATTAGCGAGCTCCAACGACGATGTTCTGGGGATCGCGTCAATCAAGCTCGGGGACTTGTAGAAAGATTGTACGACGAGTATCCGGAGCTGCTTGAGGACAACAAGAACACATTTTTCGAAGCGTTGGGGAATTTGACCTTGGAAGCTTGGGAGGCTCGGCGAAAAGCATTGGTTCAATCTCAGGGGCTGAGAGAGACTGATGTAACGCCAGTTTTCATTCAATCGCTTTGGGGGACGGCGAGGAACACGGCGGAGGCTAACGTGCAGGTCTCTGCGGTGCCAGATCTTCGAAACCTTGACGGTCTCGGCCTAATGGATGATGGAGATCTGGACTGGGACTAGTGGAATAACTTTGACAGCTTTTGAGAGATCGGAAGTCGGTAAACAGAGTATCTCTTTTCGATGTAGTGAGTACACCCTCTATTAGATTAATAAACGCAAGTAAGGTGATGAACTAATAAGTAGTGAAGCGAATGTCAGCTAACAGGTTTTGTAGACAAGACTTCAGAGTCAAATAAGCGCGAAAGCTGATCCAAAGCCACGAGTCATTATGTGTGGTTCTGTCTCAACCGCTCACTCATGGTCTTAAGCTAAAGACCGTGCCAGGGTGGCGATCATCTAGCGTTGATGAGTCGGGATTGGGAGCGCTAGATGATGGTAGCTGGTATTTTGACGTGGTCGTTTTTGGTATTTGGCCCGATCTAACCATATCCGTTAGCCGCGCTACCTTCGCCACGATATGTGATGACCCACGAAGTACTGATGTTTCCCAGGTACATCGGTAAGCGGGATTACGCGCCGCAATAATAACATTGCTGTTGTCCTGTAACTAGCTGTTTTCCCAGCTAAATTTATACCTCTGAAGACGCGAATGATGTCTGAGATTGAGGGAGAGACCTTTGAAGAGTGCTGGCTGCGAGTCTGCTAGCACTACTGCAATGAGGGCATCGCACTGAAGAAGAACAGAACTACCGACGATGGCGCGCGAGTCGATATATTATGTGATCGTGAAGGTGCGCGTAAATCGATGGCGTCGAAGCGCAAAATAATAACGCGACAGTTCGGCAATAACTTCACGGGTCTCGACACCCCGATGAATGTACCGCAAACTAGAGGTACTTTGAGAAAGGTGGGTATTATGTGTATGGCGCGGTATGAGACGCTTGGCTAACATATTGGGTTTAGCCCGGGCCAAATACCAAAACGACCACGTCAAAATACCAACTACCCATCAACATAATCCCATCAGTATCCCTTGCCTCACCGACTCAACTTTACCAACTGACGCTAACATAGCGAAAGTCCCTTTTTGTTACAAGCCGACTCATGCACGTTACAAGAAACAACCTGGTCTACATAGCATCATTCCCTATCCAGTCAATGAACCGCAGCGTGCCATCAGTTAGCAACCTCCTTGGCAAACCCCTGTTTCTCCCCGCAATTGCAGTATGACCCTTTTCCCTTCTCTCAGGTGGAAATACGTCGGTTCTTTTTGAAAGCTCACTTGACATAGTCTGCCCCGTGAAACTCTGGTCAGGCCAAGTCAGAACGAGGAACACGTCTTTCCTCAGCCAGTCTCTTCAACTCAGGGTACACATCCGATGGTCCTTAGTCAACTCTGCAGCTTTCAAGGCGAGAAACGGCAGTTCGGCTACGCCATGAAAAGGATCACCGACCCGGAGAAGCATTAGACCCCTGAGCCTGCAGCACCGCCCGATCAGCAAACGCAAAGATTGCCATTGGTCACTCGCGCCAAAACAAGTCCCGCTGTCTCAGACGCGACGCAAGACTTCGCAGCCTGTCGTACATCCACGATGTCACGCGACACAAGACATGGAAGACACCTTGCCCAAAGAGCAGCCTTCCCCGCACCCGATGCAAGGGTTGAGCCCGCCACCCGTCTGGCCGCCATGCCAACTGGTCCGAAGAGCGGCACTTGATGCGGTGGCAACATGGTGGCAACATCACGTGTCGAACTCGTTCGCGAACTCGTTCGAGGAGATTAGCGCGCGGAAGCTACGCGGAATCCATTGAGACGAAAATGTCCACAATGTCTGGGCAGGTTTCTCCAAGGCAGTGTCTCGTGCGACGAAGTGTATAAAGCCGTGAAAGCCTAAGGTGCCCCGAGCGTTCGTGATGCCGGCTTTCGTCCCGACTGCTACGGTTCTGTTGTTGTATCACCCCAATTTCGAGCCACGACTAAACAAGTTCCAATAATTGCGGTGTTTACTGCAATCATGGGCCTCTGCAAGAAGCTGGCTAATGGCCTTGACGAGGTTGATGTGATTATCGCAGGAGGTAAGAAAGTGCATCCAGTCTCTTTACGGGAATAGACTCTGAGAATGAACAGGAGGAACTGCGGCATGTGTCGTCGCCGGACGGCTCGCCGCGCAGGCTCCGGATCTTTCGATCCTGGTGATCGAGGGCGGCACCAACAATCGTGATGTTCCCAACGTCATTCATCCCGCCTTCTTTTTGGACCATCTGGCTCCCGAAAGCAAGACTGCAATCTTCTACCAAGGCAAGGTATCCGAGCACCTGGCTGGCCGCAGCACCATTGTTCCATCTGGGGGCATGCTTGGTGGCGGCTCTTCAATTAACTTCATGCTGTACGTATTCCGTATTCCGCACCCGTCAACTCCGCACCGCGGTACTTGACACCGGGAAGAAAACTTGGGGTAGCTCGGACACTTCTGACTCTCCAATCCCTCCCAAGACCCCAAGCTAACGAGTCATAACTCTCACAGCTACACCCGCGCCCAGAAATCCGACTTCAATTCCTGGAAGACCCCGGGCTGGTCGACCCAGGACCTCCGGCCGTACATGAACCGGTTCGAGACGTACCACGGCAACGGCGATGCAGCCGACCACGGCAAGTCTGGACCCGTGCACATTTCCTCCGGCGGCTTCCGCGTCTCGGGTGCCGAGGACGAGATCATGGCCGCCGCGAAGCAATTGGGTTATCCGGAGATCCGTGACCTCCAGAACCTCGAGTCGAACAACGGCTAAAAGCGATGGATGCGTTACGTCTCTCCTGATGGCAAGAGAAAGGATTCTGCACACACGTTCTTGCACCCCCTGCTTGAGGATGGAAAACATCCCAACCTCCACGTTCTAGTCGAGTCAAAGGTCGTGAGGGTTCTGTTCGACGAGCACAAGCGTGCTGTTGGCGTAGAGTACACGCCCAACCCAGATTACCAAGCCGTCTTGAGCACGACAAAGCATCCCGTGCAGACCGTGAAGGCGAGGAAGCTGGTTGTGGTCTCTTGCGGTGCATGTGGCACGCCTGGTGTCCTCGAGAGATCTGGAGTCGGCGACAAGAAGTTGCTAGACAAGGCAGGTGTTCCTGTGGTGTCTGATCTTCGTGGTGTGGGAAACGATTACCAGGATCACCACCTTATTCTATACCCATACAAGACATCACTGAGCAAAGATGAGACGCTTGACGAGATCTTCAGTGGTCGCATCAGTCACAAAGATGCAATAGCGCAGAAGCACAACATGCTAGGCTGGAACGGAGTCGATGTCGCCAGGAAGATCCGCCCGGCAGATGAAGAAATCGATAAGCTGGGCCCTGAGTTCAGGAAGGCGTGGGACAAAGACTTCAAGAATGACCCCAACAGACCGCTCATGCTCACCGGCTTTTTGCACGGGTACGTCAAGACGGCACTGATCAAAGACGACGATAACTAATTTGTGTGATCAGGTACCTTGGAGACCACTCAGCCATCCCGGAAGGCCAGTACACGACTGGAGCCAACTACACTGCCTATCCATACTCTCGCGGCAGCATCCACATCACGGGCCCTTCAGTAACCGATCCCCTTGAATTTGACCCTGGCTTTCTATCCGACCCGCACGACATCGACCTCAAGAAGCACGTCTGGGCCTACAAGCATGGGCGTGAGGTGGCTCGCCGCACTCCGTTCTACCGCGGTGAGGTCGCGGGGGGCCATCCCGTGTTCCCTGCCGGTTCCAAGGCGGCAATCATTGAGGACGTATCCGCGGACGCGTATCAGAATGTCACGAACTTGGAGTATGACGCGGAGGATGACGAGGCGATCGCACAATTTGTGAGGGAAAATGTCAATACGACGTGGCACTCCCTTGGCACAGCCAAGATGGCGCCGAGAGCTGATAAGGGCGTCGTGGACTCGAGCTTGAGCGTTTACGGCGTGGAGAGGCTTAAGCTCGTGGACTTGAGTATTTGCCCGGAGAACGTAGGAGCTAACACCAACAACACGGCCTTTGTGGTGGGCGAGAAGGCGTCGGACATCATTGCGAAGGAGCTGGGTATCGCGATGCCACCCAAGTAATAAGGACGGCATATTCACTTAGGGAAGTTGGAGGCATTCTCAGCGTATTAAAAGCGTAGCGAAATGGTGCCATCGTGCTCTGCTAGTAGTTTGTCGTTGACGGGAAAAACGCGAATCTGGGTGTAAGGCGCGATAAATCCCATAAGCATAGACGCGACGACGTTGTAAACGAAGGCTGGTCTGCCGCCACCTTCTGGCCGAGAAATGCGACTTTGTTAGCAGCGTTCGGATATTTTGAGTTCAGGGTTCCTGCAGAGCGGAGCGGGACACAAAGACGGGAGATCGGAACCCCACCTTTCCAAGCAAGGAAACCGAACACGGACCCGGTCACCATAGTGGGGCCGTACCTCCGGCCGAATCCCCACCTACGGGACCAATGTTCGGTGATGAGATGCTCGGCGCGAAGCTGGATTACATTGTGCATTGCCATTTTGTCGCTTGCCTAATGATTTTCTGACGTACCATTGAATCCTCCAAATAGAATCTCACCTGCTAGGTAGGCAGCTGCAACCAGATTCAGCAGTTGAAAGGACCTTGGTTCAGCTTAGACAATCGCCCATTTTCAAAGTCTGACTGGCAACTTTGCGAGCAAGTTACATTTAACTCCAGGAGGCCTTTAGCCTCAAGTTAAAGAGTTAGCAGATTTGTATTATTAATAGGATTAGTTAACTTTTATGGGAGATGCAGAGAGCGGGACGGTTGACGTTTACTTTGACTTCTATCTGAATCGCATCCCCACATACCCCGAGAACGAGCTCCAAGCCCCTCTCCTTACCAATCAACTTCGTCACACCTAAGCTATGCGATTTCCAGCCCTGCAAGTTCTAGCGGTATCCCACCAGCACGGGAGATTAGGAACCCCTAAGCAGGCGCTGTGTGGGAGCCGTTGGTAGCGCGCACAGGAAAGACCTTAGCTGCTTCTCTCGGTTAAGGAAGCAGTGCGCTGGTCTCAAATTAGGCAGTGCTTTGATTGAAGCCATTGCGATGCCAAAAAATCATATAGGATGTGGTTGGCCAGCCTTGAGTTGCGAATCGCGATGGATTCAAGTCGGGGTTAAGACTATGTAACGTCTATTTGATCTGTTTTGTGTTAGCTGTGACCATAGGTTACTCCGTCCTCTTCAAAGGCTCTAATATAAATGGTTTAATGTTCTTAATGAAGTCTCTGTCGCTCTCCGAGTGCCTTATGCACCAACACCAGATGGCCATTCCCAGGCACCTGTCCCATAAGAGGAGCGGGGGAAGGGGCTTATTGTCTACTATCAGCAACGCTTTGTCGCATATTTTGATGATTATCAGTACATCGCCATCGTCATCTAGCAGTTCTGGATCTGTTGGTATCATTCCGAACCATTGCGTCGCGGGACAATCCCATATCATCAATGGCATAGGCACTTTGACTCGGAGCATCGCTGGCTCTGCGTTCCGGGGTATTCGTAGAGCGGGGTATGGTAATAAAAACAGCTTGAAGAATTAAATGAAGGTTGAACTGGAAAATCGCATCGAGGGCAACACCAAGGAACGGTACGAACGAGGCGTCCCGAAGCTTTTCTTGGGCGTCTTCGACCTGTCGGTCGTGGAAGATACAGTTTTGTTTCGATCCGAATTTACAGCTATCGTCTGATACTAAGAAGCCAATGGGTTGCTCGGTGTTAAGGCCATCACTGAGAGCCAGTTCCGGGAGATTGTCCGATCCTTGGTCTAACTGAAACAAGAGACCAGTGAACAGCAACGTGATGCGTGTGTCTTACGTCGTTGCAAGTCGCTAGAAAAGACATACAACAAAGATAGATAATCATGACTAGACCAGAAACTCTAAATCTGTGAAGATCCGACGGGGGACGTCTGATAACCGGTGCTAAAGACTTCATCAGCTCGTGCGCTCACCTCAGAACAGGCAACGGGCCGTCTGGAACCAGTTCAAAAGGATCATCGACGAGCGTATGTGGCACGGAGATTTGAAAAGTGTTATATCTTTCCGCTTTCGCAACTCGAAGCACGTTGACAGGTCAGTTGCCAAGCCCCTCTTGGAACCTGAAGTCCACGGACGTGAACGGCTTCGTCGGCAATTTTGCCATCTGATTGGCCACGACCAGGCTTTAGGGGGTATTGTAGTGTACAATTAGGGTAAACTCATCCCCGGATCTATATACATGCGTGGGGCAAATTCTTGCTTAGTTCGCTTGCGCTTGCAGCTTCCGCTCAGTAGCTGTAGCGGAACTGCTTGTTCTCCTTGTCAGTCATGGAACTCCAGACTTCTAGAGCCATGATGGCGTCTTCGGTCTGCTGCTTGGCACCGCGTCTCTTGTTCTCCCAGCGGTAGTAGGCGTACAGAGCCAGAGTGACGACGGCGCAACCAACCTGGGTACCCATGACGGCGATCTTGGCCGGTCGGTACTCGGGGGCATCGCGGGCCTGGAACGTCTGGGGACCGATGATGTTTCCCAAGGAGAAAGAACCACTGACGATGGCTGCTGCAAAGGCGCGCTTCGTGGCGCCGCCAAAGTTGGCAGCAGTCCACCCAAGACGTGTCAGACAATCATCTACAAACATTTTACTCCGAAACGCGATGTCTGGAAATCACTTACAGCATAGAAGACAGTCAGGGGAGCAACGACGACATTGACCAGGTAGATGCCAGCCAGACAACCAGAGCGGTTGCTGACTGGAAGGAAAGACATCAGAGCGCCGCCAATGGTTCTGCGCAAGATTAGTCAGTTTCTTTTGTTCTGAACATCATCGAACGACTCGTGACTTACGCTGGGACGATGCAGGCGATGATCCAAGCCCATCGGTTCGACTGGTAGCGAATGCCATATCCGACGAAAAGAGTAAAGAAAATGCTCACGACACCCGAAGGCATGTTCATGAGAGCTGCATGCTTGGAGTCGTAACCCAAGTTGCGGATCAAGGTGGCCGAGTAGGTGGTGACAACACCGCTAGAGACGGAAAGCTGCGGCGGATCAGCGAGTCGAGTTGTAGGCAAGGAACAGAGACACGTACGAGGACAACGGCGAGGGTCATGAGGTACATCTGGGGGTCCATAAGGGCCTCGAGAATCTGCTTGGGGCGGAACTTGCGGCTCTGGATACCAGTCTGGTTCACACTGACGTGCTTCAGCAGGGCAACCTTCTCGGTGTCGCTCAACCAACGAGCCTTCATCGGGGTGTCGGGGACAAAGAGAACGGTGCCAAGGCCAATGCTGACAGTGAGGCATCCAAGCACGATGAACATGATGCGCCACCCGGCGAGACCGGCTCCGGGGGCAATGTGCTGGAAGCCGTACGAGATGGCGCCTCCCAACATTTGGCCCAGACCCAGACCCAAATACCAGAAGGAGAATCGCGGGGCCTGCTCAGACTTGGTGTACCATTGAGAGCTGATGAGCATCAGGGACGGACCGATGGTGGCCTCGAAGATACCCAGGAAAATACGCGAGACGAGCAGGGACGTATAGTTGTGGGCGGCAGCACCGCACGCGGTCGCGGTACCCCAGAGGATGACATTCAGACCTAACCACTTGGCCGCGGGGACCGTCTGGAGGAAGTAGACTGCGCGGTGGGTGTCAGCACGTCTCTCCTTTCTTTTCCGGGACCTCGCGAGGCCATTGCATCTTCCACAAGCGAGCTTCAGGCGAGACGGGGAATCGGGGCGGGAAACGCACTATTAGGGATCTCGAAGCACAGCAAACCAACGAAGAGGAAGGTAGCAATGTTGGAGAAGTCGTTTCCAACCAGCTTGATGTCTTTATTAAGACCCATCACGGCTGCGTACTATTATCGCTTTTAGTTTTAATTGTCGACTTTGAGGCTTGGCTCGACCGCAGAAGCAAGTGTTCGGCTGGTCAGGGGAGGGGGGGCGGGGGGGACGCACGTTGAGGATGACCTTGTCCAGGAACTGCATCGTGTAACAACCAAACATGAGGGGCACAATGTGCCAGTCAATTTTGCGTCGGAGCGCATTGAGGTCGACAGAGCTGGTATCGCCGCCGGCTTCACGGTGGTCGTTCAGGTACTTCCACGCCGCGTCCACGGAGCCGGAAGAGTTGTCGTTGACGGACGAGGCCGAGCTCACCAAGTCCTTTGGTGACTTCTCGTCGGTAGACATCTTGGACCAGCTTTTTTTCGAAGAGGTCGAAGTTGAGTAAGAAAAGGAAGTAAAGCAAAAGTAGGCGGCCAGTGACGGGATGGTCCGTATCACGGCTCGGTAAACGGCGATGTCTGTGATCGACGAGAAGGACGCACAGGCTTCCGCTGCGGAGCTGAACACTTAGAGTTTTGCTGATCAGCAAAACCAAAGAGGTGTCAGGCATAAAAGAAAGAAAGTGACGACGAGCAAAGGTCGGCCGAGAAGGGGATGGGACGGTGGTCATGAAGAGGGAGGCAGAAGCAACGGGGGAGCACAAGAGCTGATTCGAATGATAAATCCCCCTGCTTCATCGGGCAAAATGATGTCCCATTCAGTTGCAAATGTCGTTCCGATCCTGGTCTGAGGGGCCCAGAAACATAGCATGCTTGCTGGGAATTTGGCACTGAGTAACTGCGAGTACCTCGCACCATGTTCCAACAGCTCTCTACCTACTAGGTCCGCCCCCTTGTGGTACAGCATTCTCTTCTCGAGTACTTTGTATCTTTCTCTGGATGTGACCCATCCTTTAATGGTGCCGTACGGCGCAGCTCTCCCCGATCCCCGGCTGCATTTTCATCAGGTTTGTGTGGTCTGGGCAGGGAACCGGGGGGGGGGGGGGACCCTGAATAGCTTCTCGACAAGGGTAGACCCTCACCTCCCTCGCCAACAAACTGGTAGCCGTTGCACGCAACCTGGACCTCGAGTTCGAGAGCATCGCCATTATAAACGACGCAAAGAACGGCTACAGTGACAAGATGAAGTGATGCGTCCTCAGCTGAGGACTGGGTCCAGACGAAGCCAAAACCTTGGTCGATTTTCACAATCCCCGTCGGAGCCCCATAGTGATTGAACGAAGTCCCATTCATATCCGGCCGCATCGCAGGTGAGCCTATGATCGATTCACAACGCCAACCCATCTCGGCAGACCGGCCCGCTCTTCAGAGTACATCCTGCGGGGACTGACTCTTGTGACGACGATGAGAATTGGAGTGGTCCAGCCGGTTGCTTTCATCATGAAGGCCTGTGACCTGGCTCTACATCTCCTTATTCAGGAAGATGACGGCCGTAATGTGGCGGCTTACTGCGTTAGTAGGGGCATGTCGCGGAGCACGTCTTGGAGCACGTCCACCAGAGGGAAAAAGGGGAGTCAAGTCAGTTTTGGAGCGGGGGGAAAGCGAGTGCCATTGGGGCCGCCTTTTTTAATAGTTCAACGTTGTGCCGAGCAGAAACTTTCGCCTCGCCTCGCGTTCGTTTTGACATTTTTGACAGTTACCGTCTACTGCCTTGTTCTCCTTGCGGATTTCCCGGTTTCCTGGTTTGGTGCCATTGCACTTTCAGCCAAAGCTGAGCTCCTCCTGAATACATCCCCCATATCAGACGTCGCCGTGTTTTGTGGCACCATCAGCTCAGGACCCGAAAGCGACGGTTTAAAGATCTATAAGGTTCCCTTTTAGACTCTGGAACTCCGGACGGCATGACGGAGGCTTGGGAAGAAGCAAAGGTTCGGATGCCAGACATGCGGTCCTTGGCGAAGCCAGGCGGCATCCTTCGATCGCCTCAGCCAGAGACTGACCCAACAGAGAGAGTCGATGCAGGCGTGCATTGTCCGCGGGGAACCCGTTAATCCCCCAAGTTTCACCACCACGTCTCTCGAGTGCCCTTGATGTTAGCAAGTAAGCCAATCCGCCCGGAGTAGCATCAGTGATCTCCTCCGTGCTCCGTCAACATGCCCTGGCTGGCCCGTTCATTGGCCTTGCAAGGCCATGCTAGCCAGGGCCGCTCAACGCTGCCGAATCCTGGCAAGGCCCAAAACCCTATCATTGTTCGGAATGATACCGATAGAACCATCCTTGCGATGTTTGAGACATTTGAGGGCCGTTTCTGCTTTACCAGACCGGCGTGGCAAGGCATCCCGACTCCTGCGCATTCGGCGAAATCACGTACGCACTACCAATCAAAGGTCCCTCACCCCCTTCTCCTTACCAACGCCTGTCGTGATTGATCGTGATTGATCCAGCAAAGGGGTTTACCGCGCAGACGGACATCTCAGACGGAAAAATAGAAGAAACTTATCGATCCTTCCAGCTGCCTTATTTGAAGCGGATAAGGTGATCTCCCAGTCCGTCGCAGACGAAATGGAGCAGGACAGTGATAAAGATTAAAGCGGCTCCCCCCAGTTATCCAACATCGTGCAGCGCGTTCCGGCCTCCACCATTCTTCCTTGCTTCCACCTGCAGGCTAGGCTTCTTCTCTACCCCTTGGCTGGCGCCTCCTCCCTTACTTGTTGGCTTGGATTCCTCACCGTTCTCGTTGTTGGCCGTGTGTTGCTGATTTCTTCGCGCTTGTTGATGGTGTCTTTCGTTTGTTAGTCCTGTCTCGAAGCCACACTTGCGTGGTATCTCTATCGATCGTCTGTTGGTTCTGGAGACAACGCAGCTAGCCGTTGTGATTTTGACGCCATGGGCTGGGTACTAAACGCCACTCCCGAGGTCGAGGCCGAAACGCAATGGCCAACGATTATCGCCATCTGCACAGTTCTTTCAGTCTTGTCTGTCGTTATCGTGGGATCTCGGCTATGGATTCGACATACAGCTAGAGGACTAGCTTCAGATGACTGGATGTCTTTGCTGTCGGTAGTCTTTGCCTTAGCCTACTCTGGTATCACCATTGGTCGTAAGTACATGTTTGCCGCTCTTCTAGACCTTGACTGGCTCTAATGGACCCCTCAGAGACGAGATACGGACTTGGGTTGCCTATCAAATTGCGTCCAAAGGCCAATTTGATTCAGTATACTCGCATCAACTTTGCTGGACGCCCCATCTATCAGATCGGCATCAGCTTCTTCAAGATTGCACTCCTGATAAGCTACTTGCGGTTGCTCAAAGGCACCGACAAAAAGAGCTATCGTAGGGTCGTCTGGTTGACCATCATACTCGTCCTTCTCGCACACTTGGGATGTGCATTCTCACTTGTCTTTGCGTGCACTCCAGTAAGGACACCAGTGATATACCAGGAGAATTTCCCATATTGAATTGTCTGAACAGGTTGACAAATCATGGAACCCGCTCAGAGACGGAACTTGCCTGGCGCCGGGGCCTTCGTTCACGGCATACGCAGTTGTCACCATCGTATCGGACGTCGTCGTAGCGCTGCTCCCCATTCAGTTCTACTCAAACTCAACATCCGCATAGAGAAGAAAGTCGGCCTCATCGCGATCTTCCTACTCGGCCTGTTCACCACAATGTGCTCAATTCTGCGATACCTCGAAATCAACCGAATCCAGTTCGGCGATGGAAACTCGACAGCGTTGGTGTTGTGGGGAACCATCGAGTTCAACGTCGGCGTAAGCAATGCCAAGAATCACTCCAACGGGAGCCGACGAGCTAACGAGCGGCGCAGAATATTGTTTCCTCCCTCCCCTTCCTTACACCCGTCTGCATGAAAAAGGCAAAGAAGTACCGCTCGAAATACTCTGGTGGGTCCTCTCATGGGCGGAGTGGACTGAAGGGCGGCGAGAGATACAGGCTCAGCCAAATGAACCACAACAAGAGCGTTTTTGCCTCGGCAAACCACAGCAAGGGCGACAACGGCAGCGAGGAGAACATCCTCCCAGGAAACATCATGGAGTCGGTGACATACACTGTCCAGGTCGACAACAGGATGGAGGGCAAATCATCAGCACGGCGAAGGGACTCGCGAGAATTGGATTAGGATTGGGTCCTTGGGGGCAGCCCGGCAGCGATTTATGCAAGGCATACAAGTTCGCTTTGAAGAGCAGAGACGTAAATGATGATGTGTCAGAGGAATGAAGAAAACCGCAAACTATCGATACATCTACGAAATGGTGTTTGCAGAGCTAAAGTTTGTTCTCTTGAGCGATCACTTCTACATTGGAGTCTTGGGTCTGATTTTGCTGAATGCTACGCATCACTTCTCCCCAGCGAGCCTGAGCGAACTATGTCCGATCGGAACCATGAACAGCAAAAAGGTGACATGGACTGCACAGACTGTTGATTTCTGCACTGACTCAGAGGGACCCGAGATGGGGCACAATTAGTGTATTAAGTGTATCCCACATCACGAGGACGGGTAGTCGAACGATTCTTTGAGGAAATCCGTCATTTTCCCAAACAGACGGTGTACACGATCTTTGCAACGCAATTCTATGTTTTGGATTAATCTAAACTTGTGTCTACAGCACCTTAATCTTCATCAAACTGAAGCTTCATCTCTCGCTTGCTAAGGAGCGGGCTCGCAGGGCTAATCTTGGCCCAGTCGTGAGCATCCAGACAGGCCCGCCGAGATGCCAGTACGCCAGGTCGAGCTCTGGAGATGACGGCATCTTCATAAGCATCCATGGCTTCTCTGAGCTCCGGGGAGGCGGCATTCAATTTCGGCGCTACTTTCTCCGCAAAATCCAGGACATCGAGGATGGCATGGTTGGCACCCTCGCCTCTGTCTGTGCGCGCCGTCAGCCATCGCCCTCGTTTATTTGAGACGAACCAAACCCTATAAACAACATCCAGAGGTAAACGACGGGAGAGGGAGCGGGAGAAGGCAGAAAAGCCTTGGTCGGGTTTCATTCTAAAGAGTCCTGCAGGAAATGCTTACACATAGCCATCGCATGAAAGGCGTCGCCCACCAACACCACATTTCCCGTCGACCGAAGACCTTTTGTTGGAGGATAGTCGAAGAGGTCAAGATGTTTCGCGTCAGTGTCGTTTGGAATGCCGAGCGCAAGGGCGCGAAACGGCTCCGACCAGCCTTCGGCAAATGATCTGATCAGATCGAGTCTGCCTTCGTTGGTCGCCGGCGATTCCGTGGGCTCGGCCTTGCCCAGGAAGCCCGGGCGGTCCGGCCACGAGACGCACATTTGACAGCTGTACTTGCCAGTGCTCTCTTCATTGTTGTCGGGGGCATCGAGCACTGTGACAAGGCACATTAGTCGTAGTTCATGCCCTGCGCGCGCCTCACCATCTGCAGAAGGGGGCTTCCAGGGATGAAGGTTATAGGATAGCTAAGTCAGGTATCAAGGTTTTCTCAGCCCCCGATACGGAAGTAGTGTTGCGGAGAGGATCCGCGGTACTACCAGGGACGACCCCGGCTCGGCGATGCGACGATTACCATCCGAACCATCGTCGGGAATCAGAGAAAACCAGGGCGGGAAAATCGAATGCGACGTTCAACGGAACGATGAGACTCACTGCTGAGATAGAGAAAGGTGTCGTTCCGAGACGACGTCCCTTGCAGGAAAAAAGGATCCAGCTTCTGGATCGGCTCCATCTGAGCAGGCGACAATAGCACCTTCAAGCCCAGCACTCCGACCGGGATCCGGTGCCTCTCATGCTGGCCTGGGAAGAGCTGCGTCCGGACTCGGGACGCTCCTCCGTCGCACGCAACGAGCACGCGGCCGTGGCACGTTGAGCCATCTTCAAAAGTCGCGACGACTGAGCCCTCTTTTTCCGTGTAGCTGGCAAAGCCTTTCCCCACTGCAATGCAACTCAGTATCGTGATCGGCGGCCATCGACAATGCCACCCCTCGGTGAGAAAAAGAGGAGCCCCGTAGTTCAAAAATGTGAAAAAATTGCAAGCATACCTGGATATCGATGTCGGTTGAAACAAGCCGACGCAACCTCTCCCTGGTGACTCTGATCCGCAGGCTCTCCGGCGCACGGGGACTGGCGCCCTTGAGCTCGCCGGTGCTGAGGTCGAAGAAGGGGAATGCAGAGGCCTCACCTCTCGCAACGGCGGCGCGGTCGACGTAGGCTTCGGGGAGACGGGCGACCAGGTCTTCTGGCAAGAGGGCCCGCAGGGCTGGCAGCGACCAGTGCAGCGTCAGACCCCAGCCGACGCCACGGGTGGTTAGGCCCATGTCTCGCTCGAAGATGCGGAAGGGTACGCCGTTCTTGCGGAAGAACTGAGCGAGCAGCAGGCCGCTGATGCCGGCGCCGATGATGATCACCGGAAGTGGCCCTTGGGCTTGGTCTTGGTTCTGTTCCGCCATGACTTCTCGGCTATTGTGTGTGACGAATCATGGATTAGTTGGTAGGGGAGGTGTGTTACTTGACAAGAAGACAGGTTGCTCTCTGCAGCGCTGTCTGCGGCGTAAGGGTAAGCAAACAGATGAAATACAGGAGCAGAAACTGCACCAATAACAACCTAAGTCATACAGGACTAAAAATATGTTACTTACGGACAGAAAGTATTACATAGGGACTCGTCGACCGTTGGACTCTGTTGGATGACCATACAGGTAGCCAGTCAAGGAACGACTTCAGCGCCTGTGGACGTTCAATTTCACTCTGGCTCAGAAGACCCCGTTTCTATGCTCATCGAACCACCCCGCTGCTATTAATTCTGAACCGAAAACTCTAATCCCACTTCCCTTGTCCTTGAAGATTGCAGCGGACCACAGGGCAAACTGTCAAATTGGCGTATGGCGTACTTAATTAGCCCACGGCAAGGGTCAGATTCGTAACACAAGCGGATTCGCACTACTTTTGCGAATTTGACAAGTGCCGAGGAGTGTCGCCTGATGTCGGGGGGTCCAGCAAGGATCACCTAAGGACTGAGACCCACGAAGCGGGAGGATCGCGGAGCACCTCCCCGGCGCCACAAAGAGCCACGGTCCACAACAACCAAGAGGCGCCGCCGACGGGTGATGGTGGCCTTGAAGGAAGACCCGTACGGCACGGTTCCGTCACTCTTCATTCAGCGCCCTAAGTAATCGGCAGTTTAAGGCGGGCAGAGCGGGAGCGGGAGGGAGGGAGGGTAATGTCTGTGCCAATGCATATTCTGGTTCGAGATGATCCGAGAACGAGCTCGACTTTGGGTTTGATTTCTGACAGCTATCTTCAGCAACAAACGACTTCAGCACTGGATTCTTTAGCCATTGAAGTATTCAATGCACAAAAGCTCGAATTACCCGGACAGAAAATCGTCACGCAAGCGGCAACCGAATTAATCGAAGGTATTCTTCATAGCAGGGGATGCTGGCCAAGCCGGGACCGCTAATCTCGGAGTGGTCCTGGGGGGGATTGGGGTCAAGCAGGCTGAACGAGAGCAAAAGCTCACTTCGAGGCTCGTAGGTAATCACACCGAGAAACCCACAGGGCGACGGAAAAGTGGATTGATTTCGTGTTGATTAGGTCGTTGTTTCTCCTCCCCGTATTTCTCCTCCCCCAGAACACGGACTCTCCTCCTTCAACCATGGCTAGGCATTTCAGCTGGTGGAGAGCTTCGGGGACGCCATGCCGTAACCCAGGCGCATCTCCATTCCCTACCTTGGATTTTATATCTTGTTGCGCCCCAACCGCGCTTCTTAACCAGTCAAAGGCACTTCCCAGGGATCTCTGCACTGGCTTCAGTCCTCGTCTTCACAAGGCCTCGGGGGCCGGCTAAGAGTTCTTCTTCTCCTTGAGGTCAGCTCCTGGAAATCAGACGAGGCCTAGATTTCGGGAGCCTGGTCGAACCCGAAGAGTACTAAACTTACGATCAAATATTGGATGACATTTCTGCGTGCGGCCACTATGTTCTTCTACCACTGCCAGAGCATCCACTCGTGGCTAGGAGAACCCGAGACTGATCTGAGTTTCCAATAATGTCTTCTAGAATCCTACGCCTTTTCACTTGCAGGAGGCAAGATACGCCGAGAAGGTGCCATCGGGCCCTGGATCAAACTTTTCTCATGCATCGACGGGCGTCTTCTCCGATGCACCCCCTGGTCCTCAACTTATGCGACGCAACGGCACAGCTCGCACGCCCTGACCTCGCTAATAGCAACACCTGTCGGTTCTTTTCGGTGAATACCCTCTCGCGATACTGTCATCAACTTGGTAAAGCGTCCGACTTCCGTGTCAAGTAGACGAGAGAGTCAGAGTGCCGTTCAAACCCGTTTCTCAACAACAGCGCACGGCGCAATGCAAACGCTATCAGCATCATTTACTTTTTCAGAGCTTGCCATCAATTTTGTTTTCTTTCAAGACTCGGCCCACGACCATTTGGCCGGCAAACATCAGGTCAAACTCCACCGGGAAAATGTTCCGGCCGCAGACACTCAACGTCCCTGATCCTCCGGCGTCTTGCCCCCCTTCCATCTCGACACGGGTCGTCCAGCGAATGTCATGGCCGAATTTCCCTGTGCTCTCTGCTGCAGCTGCAATGCCTAATTCATGCCGTGCAGAAGCATGCGTCTGCCGACTGTGTCCCAGAGGCAAAGCTGCCATAGTGTAAGTTAGGACACCCATGCTTTGCCACGTACTCGTGCCGCCTCTCTCGTACGTCATATTCAGTTCAGATCCAGTTTGATACGGAAAGATACAGACCCGTTTCGTCTTCCGAATCTCGTCTCGTCGGAGTTACTCCGCCTCCATGGCCTTATCGCAACGGCTTCCATCATCCTGCGCGTCGACTGCTCAAGGGCCCTGACACAAGCAACGCAAGCGACATGAAGCGAAGGGGCCAGACTTTTGATTGAATAACTGAGAACAACCCCTCACCTTGGTGGATTTCCCGGCACGAGGCCGGGGTGGTGAAGAATTTGATGAACATACCTCTGGCCTCCAGGAAGGGACACGGAGACCCATCAGGTCACTGACGAGTGAGATGTGACAGCATGGGGGCCAAGTGCTTTAGCCCTGTCGATAATTAATAGGCCAGGGCTACCAAAAGGCCTCGCTAACCCAGAACGCGAACGCGCCCTTATGGAATCGATGGCCTCGAAGTCTAAAGAGATCAACGTTGGAACTTGGCGCTAGACGGCGCAAGACGGCGCAAGTGAACAGGATAGCTTAGACTTTGTGGCAAGCTGGACCGATGTGGGACGCAGCATTGCAAGCCACGGGCGACAGAGCGGACGATGATCACGAATGTCTATGAGAACCGTACTTTGTCACTCACATGATCCTAGTCAGCGTGGCCATTTCCAGGCTAATTACTTGGGATGCAAGGTTTTCGCTTCCCAATTTTTGGCTCTCTTGCATGCGTTCGCAGGGCATGTTGACCGGGCCCTGCAATGTGCAGGCAGCTGCCTCGGACCTCAAGCATACTCGGACCATGAGCTCCACGAGTCCACCCCGGTCACCGTTGAGCTCCTTCAGGTTGAATCGACCCTTCAACGACGACTAGCCATTTCGCAATTGGTTGCTTTCGATCTCAGCCACTTATTGGATGTTGTCACGGGAAAAACATCTGGGTAAGGACCTGAGAAGCTTGCCATTTGTGACTAATGAGGCCTTGTTCTCGTCGATGTGACTTCGTGACTTCTTGCCCATGAAGAGGCCATTTCGTCTACCAAAACTCACCATTTTTCTGAAAACATTTGGTGGAGTCTAGCTGCGTTAACTAGGAGAGTTCTCAATGGGGTGTCGGGATTGTGGCGTTCTAGACTCAATGGATGGGGTTCGCCGTTCGATAGGCTTCCCAGGGGATGTCACGTTGCTTGAGGCGGATTCTAGGAACTGACAAATGCATTATGCATCAATCTGCAAAGCTGGCACATAATAGCATGTATGATGTTCTGCAAACATCAAGGGAGGCACGTTTGCAGTGGCTGCTGACTGTGGTCTTTCTTTGTCTTCTTCTATGGTGCGCACCGATTGGTACAGATCGAATACTTAGTACGCTACGCGCGCCGCATACTATGATAAAATAGTGACGATGTGGTATAAAAGCAGCCTGCGAAACTTCATGCTGCTTTTTATGCAGTTGGCGAGTTTCTTGCACCGCCCTAATCATTGACTTGCAAGTTCCACGTGTTCACATTGGATGCTATGTGTTGCTTGTCAGTGGCATGGACAGACCTAACATGATGATCTTGGCTAAATACAGATGCTGAGAATATGGACATAGCATGCGATATCGCTGATGGCTTTGACCAACATCTCACACAATTAAGCAGCACGATTCCTCGATGGTTGAAGGTGTCGTCTCCTCCCGAAAGGTAGTAGTATCATGAAGCCGTCCAGGCCACGCTTCTTCGCTTCGCCAGGACCAATGACACCTTCGTCGCTCAAAGCCTTCTTAACATCGTCTATTGTTGCCTTCGCGCTTGATTTCGGCGCTTCAACCTCGTCGAAGCTTTCTCAAGATTAGCCAATTTTGCATAAAGAAAAACGGGAAGAGGGGGCTTACTACTAGACACGATACGGACCTGGCTTTCCAGCCGTGGCTGCTTCTCGCCATTCGAGTCCTATTTGCCGATGAGCTTGAATTTGGCAGCGATTCCTTGGACAACGTCTATCTCTCGGTATTCTGAGTTAGAATCTTGTGCGATGAGCCGGCCGGATTTGGAGTTGACCATCAACAGATACTCTTTGGTAGTGGTCAAAATTCCGTTGCTGAGGTTGCGCGTCATGGCCATTACATTGCGGATCTCGCTTCTATGATTGGAATGAGTATTGACGTTGAGGACGAGGTCTAATACATCACGTCAACGTCTGCGAACAGAAACAGGAGCGAGCTATCTCCGCAAGCGATTTCTGACCTTGGACCTCATAAACTCCAGGCGCACCTTTGCTAGCCACACCGGCTTCCAGCTTGTTCAGCATGTTGACAATCGCAGAGTCCAAGTCAGTCGAGCGGACGACGAGGCCTGTGGGTGCCGGCAACTTCCCCATAGCAGCGTCGAACTCTGGGTTAATGTAGTAGAACTGAGTCCACGTCTTCAGAGCCCGTTTCTCCTGGTCGCTGAGTCCGTATGCCTTTGAGGTCGCAGTCGCGATTTTGGGCCAGTCCGCAGCGATTTTCGATGCTTCTGCCAGCAGACTGCTGATTTTTCAACATTGGCTGACACACGCTGAGGTTTGGTGTACCAGTCCGCGAATGCTTTTCCCATGCTGCCGGGTTGACCTTCTCGCCAAAATTGGCTTCAAAGATTGAAGTCAAGTAGCTCATGCCTATGCAGGTCACTTGAAGCTGTTTCACTTGCGGTTGAGCCAAGAACTTGAAGACTCCAATGGCTTGGCAGATGACATTTTTCATTACACCTGTGATGACTGGTCAGCAAGCAGTAAGTCGAAGTGACAGGCATGAACAGTACCGCACCGCCGAGGGAATGTCTGAGCCCGGTTCTCCGAACAACGGATCATTTTGGCGAAGTCTGTCGCTTCGAAGCTGCTGTTCTGCTGGCCCCACCTCTGCCTATGCCGCCGATATACTTGATGCCTGCGAATAAACTGGAAGCACATGCAGCGCCAGAAGGATTCGCGACAAAAGGCCCTTGGCTAATCTTCCTCACACACAGTTCCAAAACATCGGAGCGTTGGCGCCGTTTCGAACTTCAGGGAGGTCAACACAGAGTCCAGGAATTGTTACCTTAAGCATGCCAATTAAAGAGAATGAACATATAAGGTATGCTTCTTAACAAAGATTCAGAGACAGCGATAGGAATGTGAACTCAATTACACACCGTATTACTAAATACTGAAGGTCTTAACGATTAGAGCAGATCATTATATATTAACCCCCAGTTCATAATCAAGTTCAACAGGCAATTCAGTACATATTTACTATAGTACGGGTAGTATATAGATTCAGGTGATCAACAGCAGTGAAAACAATGCTTTTCAACGTTAATCCTTGATTGAGACTTTAAACTTCTTAAAGCAGTAAGAAAAACAAAAATCACGGGCTTGAATTCTCCCACACAGCAAAAGGAACATCACTCAGCTATCGGGTGGGATCTAACCACTATCTCTCCCCGAGGTGGGCTCGAACCACCAACCTCCAGATTAACAGTCTGACGCGCTAGCCAATTGTGCCATCGGGGATGTTGACACATGATGTCATTATTCATTAACGGGGCAAGGCACTTTTGGGAATATGGAGCTGACGATGTGGACCTGTGGGATGGAGTGGGTGCAGTCCTTACGTGTAAAGCAACAATCCCGGGCAGCTCAAAGCTCAGCGCGAAACACCGCAGCCTCTGCCAAAAATTCATATGCAAAGGTTGTCTTGAAAAGATTCTAGGGTGGAATGGCTTAGGTCGTTCAATAACTGAGCAGTATTGTTCCGAGTCTTAATAGCTGTTGTGGGCGCACGCATGTCGTGTCGTTCAAGTGCAATTACTTCATCTGCCTCCTCACCTATCTCCAGCCGCATATAATATAGAAAGGTGATGAGTTCTTGGTTCTGATAGTTGCAAATACTAAATCACCTGTTGTAATAGCTAATTTAAATTCATCCTTTAAGAAATTACTGGCTTTTTTCCCTATTCAGCGATACTCGGGTTGCCTTGATCTCACCATAGGTGTGAACACTGGAATCGTCGTTCTAGGCCTTTCTGTTGCGCCTCTCTTCTTTGAGAACGCGGCCAGTCTTGCTCCAAGCCGGGTCGGCTAACTGGAGGGCTCGGCCGTAACATCCAAAGCCCATATCAACTTTGCCAGCTAGCACCTTATTGTGCCAAAATAGGCCATATATTAGACTCATATCAGTCAGGTTGGTATGTCCGAAAGTGTGAGGTGACTGAGGTCCAAACGGGTTCTCACGATCCCAGACTCCATTCAGACTACACGAGCCACAGTCTATTCGCCATTAGATCGTTGGGAGGTTCATCGCCGATTGATACGTACTTGTGAGACATCAATCGAATCAATGTGCGCAGAAGCCAAAGCAGAGGAAGATGTCACACAGTAGGATCAAAAAATGATAAACAGTTCTATATTAATGTTATTAATGATATTATTAAGTCCTCCTCCTCATCTATAGAGATATCTCCCCCTTATAGGTAGGGAGCATTCTAAAATAGTATATATATTATAAATAATACATTTTCCTACTTCTCTAATATATATTCTCTAGTAAAGCAATTTAGACTCTATTAAACTATATAACATAATAGATATATAAGTTCTATATATCTATTAGATACGTTTCTATAGCTTCTAATTTAGATTTAGTAATTATCTTAAGTCTTTAGTATTTCTTCTTATTAACAACTAGCTACTATGTTTATTTAACCTCATGTTTATTCTAAGCCTCCTATATTATAGGGCTTCCCCTAATATAAGGTCCTCCTATAATACGTACTTTTATGGAATATGTATATAAATATCTCTTTAATAATTTAATCAGAGTGTATTATACCTCTTATTGTACCCTTTATGAGATATTAGATAAGTATGATGTATTAGTTTACTATAGCTTCTTTTAATCTTAATACTTAAGATTATACTAAGCCTATAGCCTCTATTATTTGTCGTTTTTCTTAATAGAATTAGCTTTATGAAACTTTACAATTCGTTTTACTATTTGAATAGCTAGATAATAATGTAGTATTTTAATGGCTTTCTTTAGATATTTTTAATACTAATAATACTAAGGTCAAGAAACTTCTTTTAGTTATTGATAAATATCTAGCTTGCTAATTAAATAAATATAGAAGTAATACTATCTTAAGTGTAGTTAAGACCTATATAAGTTCCTAGGAATCATAATCCTTTGAGATTAACTAAATAAGAAGTAATAGCTATTATAGTTAATATTTATTAATAAGTTGATAAAACTACTAAAAGAGGAGGACTATATCAATACTACTAATTCATAGTATAGTACTCTAATAGCTGCTAAAGAGTTACTACTAGATAAAGGGCAAGCAATACCTCAAGAGATTCAGCTATATTAATAAAGAGTTAGATCACTACTATATACTACTATAATAACTAAGCCTAATATCACCTTCACTATTAGTTATCTCACGAAATTTAACTAAAATCCTAGCCTAAAATAATACTAAGCTACTATTAAGTTATATAATACTTACTAAAAACGAGAGAGCTCTATCTTAAGTATAGAGTTAAGGATATAGATAGGCTAGAGGTTATATTAGACACTAAATTTATAGATAGCTTAAGAAACTAAAAGAGTTCTTAAGCCTTTATAATAAAGCTATTTAGAGAGATAATTACTTAGAGAGCTAATAAATAATGAATAGTAATAACTTTAACTATAGAGGTAAAGCTCTTAGCTCTCTTATAAGCTATAAAGAAAGAGCTATTCATAAGGTAGCTAATTACTGCTCTATAGGTAAACCTACTGTTGGGATATTCGCCCATCCGGACCCGACCCAAGTGTCGGGCCCGTGGCCCAGCGGGCAGGAACGTCGACCATGGTAGTCATGTGACCTCAGTCACCTGACGTAGTAGGTCACGTGACTTTAGTCACGTAACCTACCTCATCAGTCTACTATATCGTTCCTCCTTCCGCTAGCCACCCTTCTAGATACCTTCTTTCCTCAGACATCATCAATATCACCACTATTTTCAAGTTCTATTTTATCCCCTACCTTCTAGTACTAGTCTTTATGAGACTAATACTAATTAGTAGTTAAATTCACTATTATACCACTTAAAAACTGCATAACCGCAGATCAGCAAGGTTAAACAAACTACTAAAGAGACGATATCCAAAAACCTAACGATCCTGAGCTCTGCTCGTTATTATAGCCTCTTGTTTTAGATACCGTGCTAACAAACGACAGTTCAAAAGTTAACGATCCTGAGTCTCCCCAGACTCGTTGTTACAGCCTCTAGTTTTAAAATATCATTTAAAGTTATCATCAGCGTCGTGGGCGAAGTTTCTAATCCCCCACAGTTTTAACGATAGCCGCAGCCCATCCCGCAACGCTATTCAGCACCTTCTTTTTCAGCAGAGATCCCTTCAAGACTTAACGATCCTAAGTCTCTTCAACTCGTTATTACAGCCTCTTATTTTAAAGCGATATCTAAAGTTCTTATCAATATCGTGGGCGAAGTTTCTAATCCCCCACCGTTTAAAAAGTCCCGCGGTCTCCTCCCGCAATAACCTCATTATACTAGCAAAGTTATTACTTTCAAACCCTCTTTTGCCCTCAGGCAGTTACCTTCTTTTACCCTCTTTTAGCACCTTCAAAACCAACAAAAAACCTCCCACAAACAACTCCTCCGCCAAAAACGCCAAAACGCTAAAATAACATATTCTTTTTTAACAGCCGCGTCGATTTAGCGTATTTCGACCTCTCTGGCGCTACTTACTACTTCATCAACCTTCCCACCTTCACAACCTCCACCACCTATCTCAAAACCACCCTCCTTCACCCTCTTTTTCACCCCCTTCTTCACTACTAAATCAACCACTTTAAACCCTCTAGATATAATAACAAGCAGTAAGCCCTAAGCCCGCAAAGAGAGATTTTCAATATTACTACCCGCCCGCTATTTTAGCTATTTTGCCGCTATCTCAGCAGCCACGTCGATATCACGTCGAAAACGCAGCAGCTACGTATTACGACCCATTATGCAAGGATAACAACTAACCAACTAGCGCGATAGCAGACGGTTAGGACATGACATTTGTATTGCAGGATCACGGGAACACCAGGGGCTCCTACGGAACGGAAGAACTATGGTATAAGTCACGTAATAATAAGATAAGACTGAGCATATAGTGCAGGTTACTAAGCACTTAGTAAGAGCAACTGAGCGCTCACCTATAATTACTAAGCGATTACTAATACCTAATTAGTAATTAGTAATAAAGGTAAAAGAACTATTTGGGACTTATATATAGTATAGACTTAGGCCTTCCTAAGAACAGACTTCTATAGCTCTTCAGCAATTAACTTCATAATTACCCTAATAGGTACTCTCAGCTTTATCTTATACTATAACCCCCTTATAAGGACTATAAATAATTACTATACTCCTTAAACCCCAAGATTCATTTAGCAATATAGTATAATAAGACTATACTATTAACCTAGCGTTATCCCTCAGCTTCTATTAGTAGAACCCTACTATTAGTTAGCTAACTATAATACTTTAATTACTCCTATTTAGTAAGTTAACCTTTAATACTACTAAATAATATAAAATAGGAATTATATTAACTCCTAATAATAACGCGCAGTAAGCTAATAACGCGGGGAACATATAACCTACAGCCCCAAGACCTATAAATAACTAATAGGCCTAGATAGCTCCTATAAATACCTAGGAAATAATAAGCCTTCAATAGATATATAATATAATCCTCTAGCTCTAGTAGGAAAACGCGCAGCTATCTACCTAGCTTAGACCTAAGGCTAAGTACCTAGAACCTGCTCTATACTCAGGAGAGCCAGGAACCCTTTAAGGATTCCTCACTTGCACCTAAGCTTATCTTTATTCTTATGCTACCTTATTTTAAGATAAAACCATAAAAGTTCACTAAGCCGCCTCCTTTCTTAGGGGAGATACCCTCGCCTAGTTTAAACTATTAATAAGAGACTAGCTAGGTAGACTATATAACTAGTAAGATAAAGAAACTCAGAAAGTATTTACGAAGTATAATAAGTTTAAGAAGAAACTTTAGGAAGCCTTTAGAAGCCTAGATAAAGAATAAATTACTAAATATAAACTTATTAATCTCATATAAAAGGGATTAGCTAGTAAGTATGCTACTAAGTTCTAATGGATTTTATTTAAGCTAAATTAGGGAGAAGAAGCCCTAATAGCTAAATTCTATTATGGCCTAAAGGAAGAAGTTAAGGATAAGCTTATATAACTTAACCGCCCTAAGGAGCTCTACTAATATATAGATACTATAGTTAAAATTAATAACTACCTCTATAAATAACGCCTTAAATATAAAGGATAGTCTACTTAGAATAATAAAGTAGGATAAAATAATAATAGAAGAAAGGGCAACTAGTACTAACCTAGTAATAACTACCGCGCTAAACGAACTTCTAACCAGAGGTATAACCCTAGGGCACCTTAGTATACTACTACCTATAGACACTATAGTAGACCTATAGACCTTAGCGCAGCCTATAAAGATAATAAGCAAAATAATAACTAGAAGAAAAATAAGTAATACTATAACTATAATAAGATAGGATATCTAGCCTATAAGTACTAATCCCCTAAGAAGGAACGCTTTTAACTAGTACTTAAGAAATAATAAGTAAGTCTTACTATTAAAACCACACCTTATAAATAACTTTATTAGACTACCTACTATAATAATAAGTGTGGAACCCAATTAGACTATAAGGAATATGCAGAATAATACCTAAAAAACCCTCATAGATTAGGATATAATACTACTAGTATCCCCCCAGCACCTACACACACCCTAGCAATAGGATACCAAACCTACTTAAAGGCCAAAAAGAAAGCTAATAAATAGCTTAACGAAATACTATATACACCCTCAGGCGTAAATATTAGAATCAATAACAAAATCCATATCACTAAGCTATAATAAGGACTTTAAGTATATGAGCTATAAGCAAGAATACAACCTAAAGAAATCATATAGCAACAATAAATTAGGTTACTATAAGCCCACATTAAGAGATAACAAAATACTAGAAATAACCCTAAGCAAATCCAGCAGATTAATAACAAAACTAAGAACTAAGCAGTAAAAGAACCTATGTAGAACTATAAGACATAGCCCTCTTAAGAATAATAAGATAAGCTCTATTATACTAGAAGAGCTAAATAAAATAGACCTTCCGCTATAATAACTAATAAATAGCAACTAGACCTAAAGATAGAAAGATAAATTAAATAAACCTTATTTGAAATTAATAATACCTCATCTAAAGAAACTAGATTAGAGCTAGTTAACTACTTCAGATACCTCTATAAGAAGAAGATTAACCCCTATTAGGATAACCAGGAGATTACCTTTTATAGTATACCTAGACGCAAAAGAAGAAACCTCTTATTCACAACATAGATTAAAGGAGATTTTACCTATCTCAACCCCATACACAACCAACACTATTATATATTCTAAGCTTAGTACTTCATAGACCACTACAATAAACACCAAGCTAATATATATAAGTACGACTTTTACTCCTAAAGATATAACAACAAACTCATCACATAATACTACCTAGAGAACTAACTCCCCATATAGGACTTAGTCTAAATAATTAACAATAATATAGCACTATTTAAACCATATTATTACTACCCCATAAAATACCTCAATAACCCCTATATAAAATAGAACCAATACATAAATAACAAATACCGAATCCACTTAGAAGAAAAAGCTAAAGCATAGCAAAAACAACTCTAGAGTCAACAGTCAAAAAACTAAACTCACCTACACAAGAAACAACAATAAGCAAAGACAACAAGGTTCCTATATAGCGCAACAGCACTAAAAACTCAACAATATAAGCATATATAAGTCTAAATATAACTTAACAGAAAATAAACTACTACAATAATTAATAGCAGAGCCTAAGGAAACTTTATTTCACCCAGAATAATAAATAAATAACAGATAACCTAGAACAAGAAAACAGCTAAAGACTACTACAACCTCAACACTATTAAAGGAGAACAAGTCCAGTATAGCAGAGGACGTATTAACACGGAGACCGCGCAACTCCCTTTACAGATCTATAGCCGAAATAAGCAACTAAACTTCAATATTACAGAGATAGGAGATAAATATAATATTATCCTTAGAAGACTATAGTTATATAATAGTAACCCACAAATAGATTAGAGAATAGGCTAACTCTATTAGGACTAGGATTTGGTTACTAAGCAGTAGCTAAAGAAAGACGCCTCAAATAAACCTCATAAAATAACTAAAGCAAGAAGATTCCTCACCTACTGTCAGAGGCTATGGCGCAGAGTGAAGGAGTCAGTCCAAGATAGGGGTATTGCAAGTTCGACATTCATCTCTGGCCCCCTCTTCCTAACTTGCGGGGCCCCTCGACTTATCTAGAGGTCACCCAGTGCCTCCCTAGCTACATAAGCTTCCCTTGAAACTCCCTTAAAACTACCTCCTACCTCCAAACCATCTGAAATGCAGACCGCTCGTGATATGATTCCCCCTCTAATAGGGTCTGTCCCCAGACTAATGCTAATAAACCACCTAGTAATCGCCCAGTAGTGAATTTTTTCTTTCCTAGACTATAGTTAATAAATATCTAGAACTTAGCGTCCCTCATTCTAGTAGTATTAATTTCACAGGTAGCTAAATAGCTTAGAGGAGTAGCTAACTTAGTGGTTTTTATTTTTAACCTCAGCTGCTCCTATATCTTCTATATAGCTTAGAGGAGTAGCTAATTAGTGGGTAGTCTCCTATTTATAACCCCTAGCCGCTCTTATAGCTTCTTTCTACCTAGGATAGTTAGATAACTTAGAGGAGTAACTAGCTAGTAGTTAGGCTTCTATCCTTAACCCTAGCTGCTCTTATGGCTTCTACCTCCCCTATAGAGTAGGATAGCTTAGAGGAGTAGCTAACTAGTAGGTAGGCTCCTATCTATAACCCCTAGCTGCTCTTATATTTTCC